>CM019148.1:116204097-116225299 GCA_009733165.1 Naja naja | reverse complement strand
ATTTTCACTGTAATACTTATTAACAAGCCACTTTATATTCCCTGTCTACTCATTTTCAGGCTTTTCGAGGCAGTGCTTTCTTTACCTTTCCCAATTTTTAAACACAATTTGGCATCTGCTGTTTTATCCTAAAAATGGTCTAAGAAACATGATGCACAGTTTGACAAGAAAATAGCATGTTTTTAAAGAGGTGTAAGTTGTGATCCTCTCTTGTCTTCTTAAAATTTTCAATAATTTTAATAGATTTCCCTTTAGTAGATTTTTCAGTAAGTGCCTAGCATCTTGTCTGAACATAGGGAGATACTTTATACCCTTAGTTAGTTTTGCAAACAAAAAAAATTCTGATGTGGAATTGTCTCAGACATGGTCAACTTTTAAATAGTTTTATAGTCAAAGCTCCTTCAATAACAACATTTGCTTGAAATTTTTCATCTTTTTTCTCTCTGAAACTAACATACCCTGAACTCCTTAACTAAACAGTAACAGTCTATGTCAATGAATAAGTTTAAATATATGGTTCACTATTCTAGGAACAATTGTGTATCAGTTCATTTGCCTATCCAGTAATTTTCATCCCACCTTTCCACTAAGAGCGAAGATTGCGTTCATAGCATGACCTCCTCTAATTTTTCACAACAATCTTGTGATGTTGAATGGACTATGAAATAGTGACTGGCACAATGTCACCCAGTTATTCATATTTTAAGTTAGGTAGTCCTACTAAAAGCAAAAAAAAAAAAAGAGAGAGACAAAGACAAAATATAGAAGGAACCTTCTCTATTTTAAAAAGACTTCTTCAATTTGCTTTGTGGTGGTACAATTCTCAACAGGGAAGTCCCTGCAGAGACTCACTTTTACAATCGCTGCCAAACAAAAATATTCTTGCTTTAAACAACAGAAACTCAAGGCTCAAGAGAATTCCATATAACTCAAGGTTTTAGGTACAAGCACGGCATAATAAACGTTTGACTGACCTGGTTCCAATTGTACAATTTAGAACATGCCCTGAGATGCTGCACAGAAACCTGACATTCACTCACATTTGTATTTTCCAATGGTCAATGGATATTTGCTATATTCTATTTCATTTTATATATAATGCTGGGAGCAATTTTTTTCCTACTTAAAATGGCAATTTTATAAAATGAATATGTCCATTGATCTTCTTTTTTCCCCTTTTCTCTGCCTGAGAAAAAGGAATGTGTAGCCTAAGATCTTTCCTTTCCTCCATTTTAAAAAGAAAAATCACTGTCAAAAGGTCACAAAAGAACAATATTAACATTTTCCTCTGTGCAGAGTCAATTTTGACACTGCCAATGTTCTCATCAAAGAAGACACTGTGGGAAAAGAAATACATCAGGATATACAAGCAAAAACTGTAGTGAAAGTGAAGCTGTCCCAAATGAAGACATTTCTATAGTGTTTGGATCCTCCATGACTTTTAAATTTCTTTTCATCATAAGCATGAAACTTACACCATTATTTAGAGGCACCTTCCTTTGGTAGCTGAAGAGATGAGAAAAGGAAGGGCCATTCCCATGACAGATTACCTTCATTTCCATAAACTTAAATTCAGCTTTGTCGAATATCCTTCCCTGTAGGAAAAACAGCAGGTGTCAAACACACTAGCAAAGAACAAGTCCCATTAGCTGGTGACCTTTCTCTTCCAAGATAGAATGGCACTGTTTTTCAATATTGCTGTAAGAGGTCATTAGCAGCTGCTGTGACAGATGTTGTCAGAACTTTACACTTACACTGGGACTTGCATAATGGGAGCTGAAGATCACGATCTGGCCTTGCTTTTCTGAAAGATTATCTTCCCAAGACATTATCAAAGTTGCACAAGATAGGGCTTTCTTTGATAAGCGTTGGAAGGAATGTGTATAGTTGGTCCCTTTGTGGCCAGTCTATCATTTTTGGGGTGACTTTTACTGTAAATTGTCTGGAGGACAGGGCCCAGCTCTGCTGAGTGAAAGAAAAAGTTACAACTTACAACTTATATGAATTGTTCTAAATGCTGTTAAAACAAAGATTCTGCAATGCTGGAAAGCAGCAGAAAAATGTAAATATATGGGCTGTTATAGGAAAACATGGGAGATACTACAGCTCATAAAAGTAACTTATTTTGCTAGGGATATACACAACTTATATAATATAATGTGATAAACTTTTGGCAATATATATTTTACAATAGGATTTAACTATATACAATTCAGTGTAATATTAATGATAGTTGCCCTTTACACTATTGGTATCTATTCCTTCAATATACTCATACTGGTATTACTTTTATTTATTTATGGAAGAAAGAAAAATAACAAGGAAAAAGATACTAATGGCAATACTTTAAAATATTTTTTCTTAGAAATTAGAAAAGAGTAAGAGTTGTTTGTGCTTTGTTTTAAATAATGTTTATTGAGAAATTTTACTTGAATTTTACACACACACACACACACAGAGAAATAAAAAAGAAAAAGTGCATGAAACAATACAGTTAGAAGGAAGAGAAGATAATTAAAGAAGTGACTTTCAACCTTCATTAGAGCAGTTAGAATCAAAATGATTATCCCTCCTCCCTGTTAAACACAACCACCAATTCTTTGTCCACTAATTCAACAGTTTTTATATTGTCCAGTCTAAAAATAATTATTTTAGCTATTTCCATTTTCAGCAAAATATTCAGCAACAGTGTTTGTTATTTTAATCTTTTGCTGTGGGTACATCAATATACCTCCATTTTACACATGTAATATAATTTTGCTTCTCAATGAAATTATACCCTCTTTTATGAATTTATCTATCACAAATATATTCTTTTGGAGTAGACCAAAAATCCTGTCAGAGCTGCTTGAATAGAATAATAATAAATACATATATATAAAAATTGCTTTCTGAACATGAAAAGCCTGGCTGGATTTTATACTCTCCTTGTTTGACATTTATGTCATCAGGACTGCTTGAATTTAATAATAATAAAAAATAATGACTTTCTGATCATGTGAAGCCTGGCTGGATTTTATATTCTCCCTGTTCCACATTGATGTCATCCAGACTTCAGAATGACCTCAACCTGATGATAAGCAGTTATTTTTATTTCTTGGCTAGTTTAACTTCCCTGCAAAAATGTGTGGAAAGAACAGTAATTATTCTGACACAGGACTAATTCTCTTCTTAAGCGTGAACGTCAAGGGACAGTATTCTGTGTGGCATTTTATAGAACTGCATCTGTGCCCAACGGATACTTGCCAACAAGCATAGCTGAAGAGTTTCATGCCTCTCAGAAATGAAAAGGACTTTAACAAGCAAAACATGAGAAATGTAGTCAGGGCTGGCAGGAAAGCTCCATGCGTTGTAAAGCTGGAGTTTGCAAGCACCAAGCAATTGTCTTCAGTGAGCAAACTGGGCTTACATCAACCACAATAGGCTTATCAGGTGCATTTTAACAGTGATGCTTCCAAACCACATTAACTGGGGTTTTTTTTTCAGGTTGATATGTTGCACTCTGACAGATCATGTCAAGTTGTGTCAACTGGCAATTTATAAAAGGGTATTTTTTTCCCCCTCTAAATTTGCAGTTGCTGAGAAGTGCTATTCGGAAAGAAATTTCTATAAAAAAAGAAAACAAATACAAAACCATCTATATAGAAACACTTCAAAATTTGCACTACTTGTATTTTCCCCATTATAGCTAGAAATGCAGAGTGTCCATGATAAGTTTATATATATTGAACATACTGCTTGATGTCCTTTATTTGCCTAGAGTGTATATTGTTTATATCCTGGAAAGATACAATTAATCATAAATACTATGAAAATAAATTCCAACTCCTGTTCTCTTCAGAGTGAAAAAAAATCCTCTTATCCCAAAAAATGGTTCTTTTGAAACTGATGTCAAATCTGACATTTCCACTTTTTCTTGACGGTCTTCATGAGCTTTGTTTCCCACTACCATCTATCTTCATTGTCTTTATGTGAGGCAATTATTGTATAAGAAAGAAAGAAAGAAAGAAAGAAAGAAAGAAAGAAAGAAAGAAAGAAAGAAAGAAAGAAAGAATACACACAGGCACCTACGCATAAGTATCCTTAGTGAACATGATGACTCGTTTTTAAGTCTCCATGCTGAACTGATGATTCATTCCATAGGACTCTTCATTTTGGAAGATGGATGCAAGCATAGTTAAAGGTGCCATAAAGGTTGCATTTAAATTCAATATCTCCCCACTCCCTCCCTCTCCCTCCCTCTCTATTTCTCCATCTATGTGTATACATAAAATCTTGATTTTCTCCTGAATGTTCACCATGCACCTTATTGATATTTGTTTACTTTTCAGGATCAGTCAATAATGTAACAGCTACTGTGTGTGTAGTTCTGCCTTACTATCAAACTTAAAACCAGCCAGCAAAGTGCCCCAGCCATGAACCTGCTGTTTTTCAGAGGAAGGGAAATAAGAGGCAACCATCATCCATACTGGTGATAATTCAAAGTATAATAATACCAAATAAAAAAAAATAAGCAGCCCAATCCTTTTATGTTTTAAGGAAGCTTGAGAAAGATCAAATACTTTTTATGTAAATACAACTTTGTCCAGGCTTAGCAATATCAATGTAGTCATTTATGTTTAAATGATTTTGTGAATAAAACTACAGGAGATGGATTAACCCAGAAGGGCTATGTACAATTGTGGAAAAGCTGTGGATTAACAAATGCAAATTATCTGCAAAATAAGGAAAGCAGATGCTGAGTGTAGATTTGCCATATTGTGAGTTGATAGATGAGGGGAGAACCCAGGATACCCAATTTTCATATAACAAATGGCATTTAAAAAAATATTTTCAACATATAGAAAATGTTAAAATCTTCTTGTCTAAACCATGAAAATTAGATTTAAAAAACAAATGAAATCGAACTTAGTAATTGAAAAGGCCAATTAAAAAAAAACTGGCTTACATTTAAATTTGTCTTGGTGAAATAATAGATGAATATGGATATGTTCATAACACGTTTAGTGTAAGGTGCTGAATAAAATTGAATGAATGAATTTCTTGTATTTGCAATAAACAAAAGAAAAATAAGTAGTCATTTATTTTATACATTTATAATTTGCATTTTCTTCTCTAGAAATTCAAGGTGATATGCTTATTTTGTCCTCAGAATCCTAAGTCCATATGTTTCATAGGCATCTATGGGTGCAGACAGTAAAAAATCAACAGAACAATGATGGCCATGCAATCAACTCATGTTGATAATCATCTATAAAGCCCTTCATGGCTTAGGTCCGGGGTATTTGCAAGAGCACCTGCTGCCAGCAACGGCTTCCCATCTTCCTGTGCACTCCCACAGACAGGGTCTCCTCAGGGTGCCATCAGCCAGACAATGTTGGCTGGTGACCCCAGGGGAGAGCCTTTTCTGTGGGTGCCCCCGCCCTTTGGAACCAACTACCCCTGGAGCTCCGGTTGGCTCCTGACCTTTGATCCTTCCATCACGACCTGAAGACATGGCTTTTTCGATCAGCCAACCTGGACTGAAGGTTTTTTTTAAATTGTTTTAAATTGTTTGTGGGTTTTAATGTTTTAATGTGAGTATTGGGGTTTCTTATTTAATAGCTTTTTTAATTTTGTATTCTTGTGTTTATTGCTGTAAGCTGCCCTAAGTCCTTTGGGAGATAGGGTGGCACAGAAATCCTTTTATTAAATTAAATTAAATTAAATTAAATTAAATTAAATTAAATTAAATTAAATTAAACCCCAATGTCTGACATTGGAAAGTCATGATTGCCATAATAACTTTTTGATCCTTCCTCTTGTGAATGCTGCTCATGGATTTGATAGTGTTTGAACCCAAATATCCAGTCAGCTTCCTTAGCTAAAATGAACTGCTCTTGTATAGTTATGTGTAGACAACATTTTGTCTGAAATAGTATAAGGTTTCCTGCCTAAGCAGGGAGGTGGATGATAAGAACTTCAAGGTCCTTTCTAACTCTGTTATTCTGTTAAATTCTGTTTCTTCCCATGTTACTCTATCCTTTTGAGGGGGAATAGACATGAGTACAGAGCACTGTTGTCCCCGTTTCACTTTTCATGGATGGCTGCTGTGTAGCTACAGTGGTAAATTTTGTTCATAGAGGTTGGTTATCCCTGGAATTGAGGATACTGGAAAATCAAAGACCTCATTCAGTGGGATGATTCTTATGGTTACAAAAGCAAGAATAAGTTTTGCTTAAAACTGAAAGAAAGATACAGTCCTGACAATGTCTATCAGCAAACTTAAATTTTGAGAATACATAGTAATGACGAAACTATATATTTACACAATGAAAATTTAACTAAATTTAAGCAAGAATGGTTCTCATAGATACAGTGCATCAAGTGAAATGGTAAATATAACCACTTATAGTCTGAGTTTTAAGAGGGCCTGAACGCCAACAAATTAGCAAATGATTTTTGACTCCTAGTAACCACATAGGCATATTTTCTTTATGATATCCTTATCCCAATTGTTCAAGTTTCCGCAGTGGTGTACTTATATATACTTTATATACTATATAGTAATGATACAATTAACTTACAATCAAAACCATTAACATGAAACCAATACTTTGATGTGAATTGCAGTCATTCTTTTTTTTAATGTTACATTTAACTTTGGATGAAAAACCACCAGATTATTGTAACTTTTAGTATTAATATCCTAAACTGTAATTAATATTGATCCATTTGTTTCCTCAATTTTCAATACTTTAAACTACCTAAATAAATTGAATAAGAATAATCTCCAATCATATCATATTAAATCACTGCATTGAAATAGTGCCTGGTATGCAGTTTTTTAAAAATGTTATATTTAACTTTGGATGAAAAAAACACCAGATTATTTTAACCTTTTAATATTAATATCCTAAACTGTAATTAATATTGATCCATTTATTTCTTCAATTTTCAATACTTTAAACTATTTAAATAAATAGAATAAGAATAATCTCTAATCATATCATATTAAGTCACTGCATTGAAACAGTGCCTGGTATGCAAATATAATAAAAAGGAAGCAAGTAGGAAAAAAATCAGTGGATGATTCTGAGGACAGAGAGTCTCATTATTGCAGGGTCCATACAAGGGGTGAATGGGATTAATTTGCTTATGAAACAAGACTCCGTGTTCTAAGCTTGCTAACTTGGTAGTAAGAAGTTTTGAACTCAATGGAGCTTATGACAGAATAAGAACATGCACATCTTCTGAATGGTCTCTATTGATCTCTTTCCTTTTTTAAAAAAAGCTCAGCATGGCAGAAGTCCCTCTCAGGCACACTGTAGCAGTAGCTCATACTTGAACAAATGTAAAATGGAACTTCAGAGAGGGTATGTAAGGTTAGATCTGTGCATTAACTGTAAAATCATATGTGCATCGTGAAGTATGTATGTATGCCTAAAAGGAAGAAAGAGAAATAGGAAGGTTTCCTGGGAGGCTTGCATGTATATTTGTAGAGAAGATCAAGGTGTTTTAAAAATTAGGTGTCTTAGTTTAAAACTAACTAAAACTTATTTTGTTAATCAACAGTAATTGCATTTTTGTCTTGGGCCTGCACTCTTTTAGAGTGTTTGTGCATGTGCATGCATATACAGGGAAAAGGAGAGAGAGAAATGTATACATGCATACACACATACTACATATTTGCCCACCAACAAAGTGTGCTGTTGCTGAGGTGATGATGTATGTGTGTGGTTCTTGGAAGGGATAAGGGAAGAATATTATGATTGTATGCCAATTGGTATTGTCAGGAAGATCAGTCAAGGCATGGAAGTTATCCCATCAAGCAGGCACCTATTGGGTAACAGCAGTATAGCATGATGTTGATTTTAGAAGATTATTTTAATAGCAATGACATTTTCTACTGCATGGGATAAGGCCTCCTGCCTCTTGTATTGTACAAAACAAAGGACAGAAAGTATAAAATCAGCAATATAATGAACTGCTATATAATGAACTACTGAGTTAGGATGATTGTCAACATGCTGTTGAGGAAAATAAATTGGTCAAGTCCAAGTTTAGTGGGAATAGAAAGCCAACCAATTCCGACAATGAGATCCTGAGAACATATCCACCATTTTCAAGGATAACATCAAGAATCATGTTGAAGTAATGACCCCCATTGATAGAAAACTAAGGGAATTGTGAAATGAACATAAAGTCAATAAAGATGAATATGAAAAGACACTGCCACAGCTCAAGAAACAAAAAGAAAGCAAACTGTAAATCAGAGCAAAATAGAAATGGTTAAGAACAAGAGAGAAGCCAAGGTCAAGAAAAACAAAGATTTCAGGATGGAATTTCAGGAAGAGTTTCATATATATGTTAGCAGATATAAGTAGTAGCCATCTGCAACATCACCAATGATGGAAACAGACATGGAAAAATAAGAAGAGCTATGCCAGCAAATCTGGAGAATAACACAGTGGCCAATAGATTGGAAGAAATTAATATACTTATCAATAGCAAAGAAAAGAGACTGAAGAGAGAGTGCAAACTATCATACATTATTCTTAATTTCACATGCAAACAAAATATTGCTTTGGATCATCCAATGCAGATTAGATTAGAGCCCTACAGGAAAAAAGAAAGGCCAGATGTTCAAATTGGCTTTATAAAAAGCTAAAAAACTTGAAGCTTTATTGCTGATTCATGTTGGAGAAAGTCAGTGAGTACCAAAAAGAAGTCAGTATGTGCTTCATTGATTATAGAAAGGCCTTTGATTTGGTCAGTCATGTCAAGCTGTGAATGTTCTTAAAAATCAAAATTCCAAGGCGCAGAATTGTCCTCATGTGAAACTTACTGTACATACTTCTCAAGAAGCCACAGTATGGACAGATTATGGCTAAACAGACCGGGTCCAGGTTAGCATAGGATAAGGATGTTTCTCCTCTTATTTATTCAACTTATATGCTGAATATTTATTAAGAAAACTGGATTGCAGAAAGAGTAGTACATTTTTTTAAATTGGAGGAAAAACTCCAGTAATCTGAATGCTGCAGAGGATACTACTCTGGTAGCTGAATGTGAAAATGACCTGCAAACTTTAATAGAAAGTCAAGGAACAGAGTGAAAAAAATTTGACTAAGGTTAAATATAAAGAAAATCAACATTATGACAATTAGTACAGCATCAGGCCTTGGAAATGACAGTAAAGATATTGAGATGGTAGATACCTTTTGCCTTTTAGGAATAACTATCAAGCATCAAGTAAAGTATCATAGATTAGCCCTTGGTAGCATAACTATAAAGGCCTTGGAAAAGATTTGTGTTATGTATGTAGGTTTAAATGTTATTGGTTTATTTGAATTGGTCTTGTAAAATGTCAAATGGTATTGGTTTAAATAGTGCGGGAAGAAACCCTGCACTCCCATTGGCTAGCAGCTACGGCTGCCGGCTATAAGAAGCAGCCGTAGCCTTACCCGGACGGGTCCATTCGAGCTGTTGTCATTAATAAAGTCTTTTGCTGGAATTCCTCGCGTCTGACTCTTCATGCAAACTTAACACTGGCGACGAGGATGGGATTTCCCTGAAGAGAAGACGACGCGACGAACAAGCAACTGAGCGAGATGGCTGCGCTGAACACCCCCCCAGCACCGTTCGATCCGGCGACGAAGACTGGGAATCGTATGCAGACCGTTCCACATGTTCCTGGAAGGGAACGATCTCGCCGGCATCCCCGAGAGACGAAGAGGGCGGTCTTTCTCACCACTGCGGTCCGGCAGTCTTCAAAATGGCGAAGGCGTTGCGGAGCAGCAGAATTGAAGGTAATAGAATGGCCCGAATTAGAAAGACTTTTAAGAGCCCATTACGCCCCACAAGTATCGTGCCTCATTAAGAGACACGAATTTTACCGTCGGGATCAAGGGATAGCGAGAGTGTTAATGACTTCGTGGCAAGCTTAAGGGACATTGGGGGTGCTTGTGACTTTACCAACGTAGAGAGGCCATGCGTGATCGGGTTGTTTTGGGCCTTAAGATAAGATCTTACAAAGCAAACTGTTAATGAAACCAAAAATCACGCTTAAAGAGGCTATTGAAGAGGCTGTTTCAGCAGAAGCCACCAAGTCCTCAGCTGCGGCCATGAAAAGATTAACAAGGCCTCGAGCCAGGCCTCAAGCCATTCTGATGGGGAAAAATCCTCACAACTCATTGCAACAAATAGACTCTGATTCGATAGCAGTGAGAAGAAGAGGGATTTTAAGCTCAGAATGGAGAAAAAGAAAAGACTCTGGAAAAACAGGCAAGGATCCTTTGCAGAGGCTGTGGGGGGCCACCCCGCACTGAATGCAAGTTCTTTGACTCCATTTGCCTACGTTGAGAAACGGGGCCACATAGCCAGAGTCTGCAAATCATCCAGAACTCCACCATTCAGGAAGAAATTTCCTGAGGAAGATTTTAAGCCCAACAATTTAATTGGAAAAATGGGGCGAAATCCAAAAGCAAATGGCAAGAGTGAAACTCACCAAACAATATCCATTGGTCAGTCTTCACATTTAAATAGCAGAAAAGTACATGTGAAGGTGTTTATTGAAGGGAGACCGTGCCACATGGAAGTGGACTCAGGCTCTTATTTATCTATGGTGTCATGGGACACTATACACAGACTCTTTCAAGAATTCAGAAAAAACATTTCCAGAAGCAAGCACTGACCCTCAAAGACTACCAAGGGAACAAGATTCCAGTAGTTGGAGCGAGGGAATTCACGTGCAGTTTAAAGGCCACACCAAACGTTTGCCACTGACCATCGTGGACAAGGATCGCCCAAGTTTGCTGGGACTTGAGTGGTTCAAGCCACTTGGCATCGAGGTGACTGGCATCCATCACGTGAGCAGTTCTGACTGGGAAGAGTCCTGAAGTCTGAGTTTCCAGAGGTCTTCAGAAGGACTGGGCAAGTATATGGGACCCCTATTGCTTTCAGTTTAGACCCCAAGGTGCCCCAATTCGTTTAAAGCCCAGGAGGGTTCCATTTGCTTTAAAGGAAAAAATTGATGCACAATTAGATAAGCTCATCGCCCAAGGGTTTTGGAACCTACTGACCACTCCAGATGGGAAACACCCATAGTCACACCAGTCAAGGCTGATGGGTCAGTGAGAATCTGTGGTGACTACAAGGGGACACTTAACCATGCGCTGCAGCAGAGCGATACCCTGTACCTGTTGTGCATCATCTGCTCCATTCCCTTGGCAGGGGTACAGTATTTGCTAAACTGGACTTAGCTCAGGCATATCAACAATTAACAGTTGATGATGCCACTGCAGAGGCACAAACAATTGTGACTCATAGAGGTGCCTTCAAATGTAAAAGACTACAATTTGGAGTAAGCGTGGCACCTGGCATTTTTCAAAGTCTTATGGAAAGAATGTTGCAAGGACTGCCTGGGGTAGTGCCTTATTTTGATGATGTGTTAATCTCTGCTGAAAATGACACTCAGCTTCAAGAGACTCAGAGAAGTCCTTACAGATTCAGAAAAGCAGGTTTGAAAGTCAAGGAAGACAAATGCACTCTCAAAACAGACAGAGTTGAATTCCTGGGGTACATGATTGATAAACAGGCATCCCCACCCCACTGATGCCAAGGTTAAAGCGATCAAGGAAGCCCCTAAACCTCGTTGCAAGTCAGATCTGCAAGCCTTCTTGGCCTTATTAACTTTTATCACATGTTTCTACCTCACAAAGCATCTATTGCTGAACCCTTACATCGTTTACTTGATAAGAAGGCTGCTTGGATCTGGGGCGAAGGAACAGTCAGCATTTAACAGTATTAAGAGACTAATCATGTCTGATGCTGTGTTGATTCAATTCTCTGAGAATTTACCTGTTGTTCTGACTTGTGATGCATCCCCTTTGGAGTGGGAGGGTTTTGAGCCATAGGCTTCCCAATGGCCGGAAGCCCCAATTGCATTCTACTCTCGCACGCTGTCCAAAGCAGAGAGGAACTACAGCCAATTGGACAAGGAGGCTTTAGCAGTTGTAGCAGCTGTTAAGAAATTTCATGAATATCTGTATGGCAGGTCATTCACCATTGTTACAGATCACAAACCTTTGCTTGGCATCGTGGCAGGAGACAAACCTACACCTATTATCCTGTCACCAAGAATGCTGAGGTGGACTGAATTTCTTGCAGCCTACTCCTACAAACTGATTCACAGGCCTGGCAAGGACATTGGACATGCTGATGCACTGAGTCGTTGCCCCTACCTTGCCACAAGGAGACTGTGAACTTGAGACTCACACCTTTTTCCTGGAGACCGTTGCTAAGCTTCCAGTCCATGCTGCTGAGATTGCCAGAGAATCTGCCAAAGATGCTGTGTTGGCACCTGTTGGGCTGGATTAAGAAAGGTTGGCCTCTTCAAGATCTACCTTCACTTTGCTCAAACCTTTCAAATCCAGGCAAACTGAATTATCTGTACTAAGAGGATGTATTTTGTGGGGTAACAGGATGGTTATTCCTGCAAAACTGCAAAGGGAGGTTTTGAAATGTTACATGAGGGTCATCCCGGGATTGTAAGGATGAAAGGTTTGGCCAGGAGTTTTATGTATGTGGCCAGCGTTTGACAAAATGGTTGAAACTGGTTGCATCTGTTCCCCAATTGCCAGGTAGTCAGGCCTGCCCCACCTCACGCCCCACACAGGAATGGGAATGTCCTAGGGGCCCTGGTCTAGAATCCCATTGATTTTGCAGGTCCTACAAGAGGGCACACGTTTCTAGTAATTTTGATGCATACTCCAAATGGCTAGAGGTTATTCTCATGACTTCTACTACTACTGAGGCTGTTACAAGCAGCTCAAAAGCTCTTTGTAACCCATGGTTACCAGATGTCCTTGTCTCTGACAATGGCCTCAATTCACGTCTAACATTTTGAATCCTTTTCTAGCTCAACAGGGCATCAGACATGCCCTTACAGCCCCTGGGCACTTTCGGCCAACGGCCGGGCTGAACGTATGGTACGCTTTACCAAAGAAAAGCTTCAGCAGTTGGGTCCTGGGGACATCTCTGAGAAGCTTGAAAGCTTCTTAGTGTTCAGCACATCATCCTAGCCCATCAAACTACCTTGTCCCCAGCAGAGTTGTTAATGGGCAGGAAACTTAGGTCTTCCCTTGACCGACTTCTCCCACTTATGCACCCAATACACCACTGGATTCCACTTCCAAGTTTCGTTCTTTCAGTGTGGGAGATTCTGTCTATGCTAGGAACCTTACAGGTGAACCTTTGTGGATTTCCTGCTGAAATAACTCACATCACTGGCCCTCTTTCTTACAGGGTTCAACAGAGGATGGCCTCCTCTGAGCAGGCACATTGACCAACTTAGATCCCGTTCACTCAGGAACAGCGCCCCTGTCTCTCTCTAGGTCCCTCACCTGATGTCTCTTCTAGGGGGATGTCTCTTCTAGGGGAAGGGGAGGAACAGGAGGAATATCAGCAAACAGGAATCAACCCTTGTGTAACGAGCCATTGCGCAGGAACCATCCCAACCCTGTCACAATGCCAAGATCCATCCTAGAAGTAGAGTCATTACGACAGGAACCATCCCAACCCTGTCACAATGCCTAGATCCATCCTTAGAAGTGGAAGATTGTACATCACTACCTGACTTGGGTGTTGACATTGGAATGGAGATGGGTTGGGAGGAGAGACCAGATTCTAACAGTCTAACAGGGTCTTCTTTCACAGGAAGTCCTAACAGGGAAATGTCAGCAGACACATTTCCCCTCTCACTGGGTGAGAACAATAAAGATTCTGAACCACGAAGGTCTCAACGCATTACGTAAGAGCCCCACCTATTTAAAGGAATACATTAGATAGGTTGGGGTTTGGTATGGACTGAACCTAGTGGGAGGGGTGTTATGTATGTAGGTTTAAATGTTATTGGTTTATTTGAACTGGTCTTGTAAAATGTCAAATGGTATTGGTTTAAATAGTGCGGGAAGAAACCCTGCACTCCCATGGCAGCAGCTACGGCTGCAGGCTATAAGAAGCAGCCGTAGCCTTACCCGGACGGGTCCATTCGAGCTGTTGTCATTAATAAAGCCTTTTGCTGAACTCCTCGCGTCTGACTCTTCATGCAAACTTAACAGCCAGCAACACCAGAAGTTTAGAAAATAGTGTTCTAGAAAACTGGCAGAGTGGGCATCATATGGATCTCTGGGGACATTGAAGGAGATGCCAGGACCAAAACAAAAAGCTTTACTGATGAAGTTAGCTGGTTGGATAATGAAATATCTGCAAGTCAATAATTTCCAAAACTTTTCCTAGTTTGTAAAGCAATTATTGTTTCAAAATTCAACTATTTTTATTTACTATTTTACCTTGTCAGCTAACCAGTTTTTTCCAGGTATCTGAGGGCTTTGTTAAGAACAAAGAAACAAAAGTGCAAGGTTGCTCTGTTTCATCATTGAAAGATGGGGAAAAGAAGTTAGAGAAAAAAGGAGTCAGGCCACAAGCTGTTATGTACAGGATACAGTTTTAGCTCAGGTTCTATTTTAGCACCAATGCTAAAAAAATAAAGATTAAAACTTCTAGACCTTCCTTTTTTATTAATGCTAAAATAGCACAAAAAGGCAGCAAGAAAGAAATGTTTGTTTTAAAAAGGGGTTGTTCCTGCACATATGTCCATGTTGTTGCTTTAATTTTGTTTATATACAGTACATTTAATTTTACACATGACCATTTTCCCTAATACTGGCCAATAATTATTCCTGGGAAAGAAATCTAAACAAAATCAACCTATTAAAGATTTTCTAGTGATGCTATTTTATTGTTAAGCCCAGACCAAGTTAAATTAGCCCTAAGACACAAGATTATAGATGTAAATGGTCAAGTAGATACTGCTGCCTTTCCATGGGATATATTTATATTTATAAATAATCAGATTTAGCTCACAATTACAGTTATATATTTATACCAAACTTCAATCATTAATTCTGGAAAGTTTTAACTCTAGCCCATTTTAATGCTCTCCTTGTAGGAAGGAAAATCCAAGAAAATTGCTTTTGAAGCACAGTATTGTTCCCATGGTATAAAATAAAACCAACAACCAAAACATATTATAAAACCACTTAAAATACTTAAATAATTAAACATAAGTAAGAACAAAATGACAAGAGTGTTAAAATGAGAAGTGCATGGGTGCAGCCAACCTGCAAGTTCCCATCTGCTAGGAGATTCCCAGGACTGATGAAATAAGCATGTTTTCAGGGATTTCTGGAAGCCCAGTATGATTGAGGCCAACATCACCTTGTGTGGATGATGTGCCAAAGGGCAGATGTGGTGGCAGAAAAGTCTCATCTTCTAGATAGGACATGTAACGTGTCTCTTGCCAGCTCTGATGAATCAGGTAGATGAATTGAGGAGTGGTGATCTCTAAAGATTGTGAACTGAGACTCTTTGAGGCAGTGCTACCCCATCCAGCATCAACAATGGTAAACTCCCAGATTCAAAGGGTCCTATGACTGAAAGCCACTCAATCTTGCCAAGGCTCAGGTGAAGCCTATTATTCCCCACGCAGATACCCATAACCCCAGGCACCAACAGCATTATTTAATTCACCAGGGATGGAAAGGTACAAGTTCATCAGCATATTGATTATACTTCATCCATGGCCATGGATGATCTCCCCAGCAGTTTCATGAATGTTAAAAAGAATGGAGAGAACCTCACACCTTATTTCACCCACCCCCCATAGTGGCCACTGGCAGGATCTCTCACTTCCAATCTACACCAACTACTATTGGGCCCTTTGGAAGGAATAGAACCAGAACAATACAGTACTGCCCACTCCCAATTCTCAAAGCTAATTCCAAAGGATACCATAATTGATAATATTAAAACAAGAGCAATTTTGTCCTTCAGATTTTGTTTGACAACTGCTCTGAAAATTCCTTCACATAGACTTGTAGGCAGGGTGGGATTCCATCAGTTTGCACCTATTCGCTAGAACCAGTTGTTAATATTCTAAGCAGTTCGGAGAACCGGTTGTTAGAAGAAATTACTGACCTAATCCTGTAAGGAAGGCAGGAAGGAAACATTCGGGTGTTGCTTACAGAAACTGCCTCTCTGTTAACCCTTATTTTATTCTTGACAGGACTATTTATTTATTTATTGAACTTGTATGTCACCCATCTCCAAGACTCGGGTGGCTCACAACTAAAAACAGGAACAATAAATACTTAAAAAGAGATTAAACTAATTTTACAAGCCCAAAAATTACAAAAACTAAAATTTACAATAGTTAAAAATTAAGAAACCTTCCCCCAGGAGGGGTCACAGCCCGGTTGGTCAAACAACCAGGTCTTTAAATCATGGCAGAAGGTGCGGAGGTCAGGGGCTGGCGGAGCCCCAAGGGCAGTTGGTTCCAGAGGTCAGGGGCGACAGAATAGGCTCGCATCGGGGACCGCCAGCCGGCATTGGCCTGCCGACGGACCCCGAGGAGTCCTTGCCTATGTGCTCGACAGGGTGGCCGCACTCGATATCGGCAGAAGACGCCCCTTAAATATTGAGGACCCATGTCGTGTAGGACTTTGTATGTTAAAACCAGAACCTTGAATCTCACCCGAGTGCAACCGCAACCAATGCAGGCAGCGCAGGAGGGGGTAACATGGGAGAATCGGAAACTCCCATCACCACCGCGCCACGCATTTTGCACCAGCTGCAATCTCCGGATGGTATGCAAGGGCAGTCCTAAATAGAGAGCGCTGCAGTAGTCGAAGTCTAGAGGTGAACAAGGGCAGGGCATCTCGTCCAGAAATGGGCTGCTGATGAACAAGGCAGAGCTGGGCAAAGGCCCCTGGCAACGGCCCCCACCTGCTCCTCCAACCGAGCCGTGCATCCAGGAGGACCCCCAGATTCGCCTCTATCCACAGGGGCAACACCTCTCCCCTATGGCCAAAGATGGATATTCCTGGCTGGGCCGAGATGCCATATGCACAGCCACTCAGTCTTGGCCGGGTTGAGTCAAGCATGTTCCCGCCATCCAAATCTGCACCGCATCCAAACATCGGGTCATCAGGAGAGGGCATCACTGATCTGGTTTGGGGTGGAGATGTACAGCTGGGTGTCATCTGCATTGATGGAATCTCACCCCAAAACCACGGATGATCTCACCCAGCTGCTTCATGTAGATGTTAATAGAAGAGGGGAGAGGACCCACCCCTGAGGGACCCCACAAGAGAGCACCCTGGGTCACCTCAACCCCCGCCAACACCGATGCAACTGCCCTCGAGAGGTAGGAGGTGAACCACTGGAGAACAGTGCCCCCACTCCCAACCCCCGAGGTGCCGCAAAGGATACCATGGTCGATGGTATCGAAAGCTGCTGAGAGGTCTAATAGGACCAGGACAGAGGAAACCCCTGTCCCGAGCCCTCCAGAGATCATCCATCAGCACCACCATGCCGCCTCCGCTGTAACCGGGTCGGAAGCCCGATTGATATGGATCCAGGTAGTCCGCTTCATCCAGGAAAGTGGAAACTGCTGAGCCACCACACTTTCAACAACCTTCGCCAAAAGCCAAGGTTGGAGACTGGACGAAAGTTGTCTAACACGGTCGGGTCCAGGGCAGGCTTCTTCAGGAGGGTCTCACCACCGCCTTCAAGGAGGGAAAAACACCCTCCCTTAACGAAGCATTGACAACTGCCCGAGCCAACCCAGGTGGCCTCCCTGGTGCATAAGCCAACCAGGAAGGACACGGGTCCAACAAACATGTGGTGGAACTCAGCCCGCATAATCCTGTCCACTTCATCCTCGAAACAGGATCGAACTCATCCCAGATCACACTGGCCAGACTGCTTGTATCCCGCTCAGACCACTGCAAATCAGAGGACAACCTTGCCCCGATATTGACCAAACTCCTCAGCCCTTCCCTCAGATGGGTCTGCCTCCTCCCCATATGAAGGAGAGAGCGGGTAGCCTGAAACAGGGCTGGGCAGTTATTCATGGACGCTATGAGGGCAGAGATAGGACCTTCTCACGCTCATAGCTACCAGGTAAGTCCTAATATGGGCTCTTAGCTGGGCTCGATCGATTGGGAGCGGGTGGACCTCCACCTGCTCTCTAAACCCCTTCGACGACGCTTCATCTCCCGGAGCTCCTCAGTATACCAAGGAGCCATCCGGGATCCACGGCATGTAAGGGGACGCATGGGGACAACCCTGTCGAGGGCATCCGACGCAGCCTGTTGCCAGGCGGCCGCCAGATCCTCGGCAGAGCTGTGGGCAAGGGAAGAGGGAAAGGACCCCAGTTCCGCCTGGAACCTCTCAGGGTCCATCAGGCATCTGGGGCGGAACCATCTAAGTGGCTCCTCATCCCAGCAGTGGGGGGCAGCCTGTTGGAAGACCAGCCATAGGAGATAGTGATCAGACCATGGAACGGGCAACGCCATAAAAGTGGCTTGCCCTCTGTCACTACGCCACTGTTCAGAGACAAAAACTAGGTCAAGAGTATTTCCCCCCTTGTGAGTCGGGCCTTGAATCATTGTCAGGCCCATGGCTTCCATAGAAGCCATGAATTCCTGGGCCAAACCCGACGCCCCCCAGGGAAGGCAGATTGAAGTCCCCAGGACCATAAGCCCGGAACTCCACCGCCACCCCAGAGGAGATCGAGAAGCCCAGGCAGGGCCGCTGTCACACAGCTGGGGAAAGGTATGCAGCAGCAAGCCCACCCACCATTAGGCCCCCCACCTCAAGAGGAGGGTCTCACTCCGCCTATCTCTGGAACCATGACCTCCCTTGGAAACAGGGTCTCCCTAATAACCACAGCCACCCCACCACCCTTCCTGGGCCTGTGGCGGTGCAGAACCCGAAACCTGGAGGGCACAGATCAACCAGAGGGACACCTCCTCCGGCCCAACCAGGTTTCGTGATACAAGCCAGGTCCGCAGCCTCCTCCTCAATGATCTCGGAGGAGGGAGGACTTATTAGCCACGGACCTGGCATTAAAATACACCAACCTAAGCCCAGGGGTCCCGGTTCCATGCCCCTAGGGAGGAGGCCATAGGGTCGGAGCCACCACCGCACAGAGATGGCGGTACGCCCCCGCACATGATATGGCCCTATGCCTCGACGCTCTCCTGCCAATCCCAACCACCCTGGGAATCATGTCCCCACCTCAGCACCCGGGCCCCTGCTGGCCCCCAACCCCCCATGCACCAGGCTGCAGGAAGACCCTCCACCCTCCCTAACCCCTTAAGACGGCCAATTAAAATTTTAAAACCTCCCTTCTGAATTAAGCTGCATTTAAAACCCATGGTCATGCTATGCCCTCTCGGGAATAAAAGATCCATCATCAAGGAGGGGCTTTGACAATATGGCAGGCCATCTCAGGGACAGGGGAACACCCCTGAGTGCCCGCAGCTCAAGGGAAGAGTAGGTGTATCCAATAGTGGTCATTGCTAAGGAGAGATCAAGTCCAGGATAGATGGTAAAAGTTCAGGTCGCCGATGGTCAATCAGTTCTAGGGCCAGCAAACAGCAGGGACCTCTCACCCAGGCTGCACTCCCACTGCCCGCCGGGAGTAAGTCCCACGATCTCAAACATGGTCCAGTCCCCTCTCTCCCACAGAGGAAGACAGTCCACAGGCTAGCCCCAGACGAGGGGCCAAACACCACTGCTCTCACCCCAGTGGTAATGGCCAGGCATGGAGTGCTCCCACCACACCATGCAGCCCCCAAGAAGCGAACTGAGGCATCCGAGGGGGAGGAAAGGTGGTCCAGACATGGTAGATGGCCACTAAGGGCCTGATGTCTCCACCAGTCAGTCATCTCTGCTTGCATCCTCCAGGCCCTCCAAGGGGGAGAAAAGCCAAGAATAACATCCGCTGCCATCATCACATCCAGGCTAGAGAAAGGCCGGGAGGTACCGGGACCCAATAAAACCAGTACCCCGGCATCCTCCCCAGCAGATCTTCAAATATCCCCAGCCAATAGCACCAACAGCAACAACGCTGATGCCGCCATCATCGCCACGCCATCTCCACCGTGCTGCAACCACGCTAAATGCGCAGCAGCTCCGCAGACTCCAGCGGCCATCCGACAGCCCTCCAACGACTCAGCGCCTCTCCAGCGTCCACAGCACACCCTCCAACAATCAGTTCAGCAGCCGCAATGCAACAGCCGCCACCATTGTTCCAGGTCTCAAGTCCGCTTCTCCATTGCTGTTCGGACCGCCTCCAAGAAATTCGGCTTCTCCTCCGAGGGGCCTCCAATATGAGTTGCGCCAGGCGGATGAACTTCCAGGTGCAAATGACGAGGCCACAAAGGCCACCAAGACCATAGGGCCGCAGGCACCACACTCCCCACCATCGCTGCAGGGTGCCAGCCAGGGAAATCCCGACCGCATCACTGTCACAGCCAAACTCCACAACCCAGGAAAACACCCTGGGTCGGACGGTGGACCTCCCGGGCGAGCCGTAAGCCATAGAAGCCGCCACCGCTGACATTCCGCCCGCAGAGACACCCTGGGTCGGACGGCAGACTTCCAGCATGGTCAGTATGGGCCATACAAGCCCCAGGCTGCAGGTGCTAACGCTGGCCCAAGGTTCCAGGCTCCAGGCACAAACACTGGCTCCAGGATCCAGGATCCAGGCCCCAGGTACAAACGCTGACTAGACGTCCTGTCTCAGGAACATCTCTGGAGTTTTTTCCTCCTTTGCTGGTCCGCTGCTTGTGTGGAGTGACCATTCAAAGTTACAATGGCACTGAAAAAAGTCACACTGTACAACTGTTGCAGCATCCCCACAGTCTTGAGAGGCCAGGCGAGGAGATGCATGCCTCAATGTGAGTGATACTGAGTTTGCCACATCCAGCCAATAACATGACCACCAAGCCATGTCCACCCAGTCACATGACCATGCAGCCACACCCACCACCTCCAAGCCACACCCACAGAACCCGGTTGTTAAAAATGTGAATCCCACCCCTGCTTGTAGGTGAATCTCAGGGTCTCCCCTTGTGTCACCTATAACACAGCTAGGTGGCAACCATGGATGCATAAGCATTGTCACTTTACCCCTTACATCATAAGATAATCCTTAATAGTGGCTGTCACCCATATTTGGTTGAATTCATTCATCATTGACCTTCCAGCAGCACTTCTAGGCATCTCTTCTTTCCATTTCAGTGTTCATGGTTCATGAGAATGATGGAAATGAAAAGATATCAAGAGTTGGAGAATATTGGTGTCCCTT
>CM019148.1:115283266-115559096 GCA_009733165.1 Naja naja | reverse complement strand
TCAAAATGTTAGATGTAAATTGAGGGCATTGTCAGAGACAAGAACATCAGGTAACCCATGGGTTACAAACAGTTTTCTGAGCTGCTGATGACAGCATCAGTTGTGGTGGTGGATGTCATGGGAAACACCTCTAGCCATTTGGAATATGCATCTACTATAATAAGAAAAGTGTGCCCTCTAGTAGGACCTCTGAGAATCAATGTGGATCTAGACCATGGGCCCTAGGACATTCCCATTCCTGTGTGGGGGAGGCGTGAGGTGGGGCAGCCTGACTACCTGGCAGTTGGGACAAGATGCAACCCAGTTTTCAACCATTTTGTCAATACCTGGCCACCATACATACTCCCTGGCCAATCCCTTCATCCTTACAATACCAGGATGACCCTCATGTAACATTTCCAAAACCTCTCTTTGCAGTTTTGCAGGAATAACCACCCTGTTACCCCACAAAATACATCCTCTTAATACAGATAATTCAGTTTGCCTGGACTTAAAAGGTTGGGCAAGGTGAGGTAGATCTTGAAGAGGCCAACCTTTCTTAATCCAGCCTATAACAGGAGCCAACACAGTGTCTTTGGCAGTCTCTCTGGCAATTTCAGCAGCATGAACTGGAAGCTTGGCAACAGTTTCTAGGAAAAAGGTGTGTTTCAGGTTCAAAGTCCTCCTTGTGGCAAGGCAGTGGGCAAGCGACTCAGTGCATCAGCATGTCAATGTCCTTGCCAGGCCTGTGAATCGTTTGTATGAATAAGCTGCAAGAAATTCAGTCCACCTCAGCATTCTTGGTGACAGGATAGTAGGTGTAGGTTTGTCTCCTGCCACAATGCCTAACAAAGGTTTGTGATCTGTAACAATGGTAAATGTCCTGCCATACAGATATTCATGAAATTTCTTAACAGCTGCAACAACTGCCAATGCCTCTTTATCTAGTTGGCTATAATTCCTCTCTGCTTTGGTCAAGGTGAGAGTAAAATGCAATAGGGGCTTCTCTCCCACTGGGAAGTCTGTGGCTCAAACCCCCCCACACTCCAAAAGGGATGCATCACAAGTCAGTACAACAGGCAAGTTCTCAGAGAACTGTATCAGTACAGCATCAGATGTGATTAGTCTCTTAATACTGTTAAATGCTGATTGTTCCTTCCTCCCCAGATCCAAACAGACTTCTTATCAAGTAATCTGTGCAAAGGTTCAGCAATGGTTGCCTTTTGAGGTAGAAACATGTGATAAAGTTAATAAGTCCAAGGAAAGCTTGCAAATCTGTTTTGCATTTAGGTTTAGGGGCTTCTTTGATTGCTTTAACCTTGGCATTAGTAGTGTGGATGCCATGCTTGTCAATCATGTAGCCCAGGAACTCAACCCTGTCTGTCTTAAGTGTGCATTTGTCTTCCTTGACTTTTAACCCGCTTTCCTGAATCTGGTAAGGACTTCTCTGAGTCTTTCTTGAAGCTGAGTGTCATTTTCAGCAGAGATTAACACATCATCAAAGTAAGGCACTACCCCTGGCAGTCCTTGCAGCATTCTTTCCATAAGGCTTTGAAAAATGCCTGGTGCCACGCTGACTCCAAATTGTAACCTTTTACATTTGAAGGCACCTCTATGAGTCACAATGGTTTGGGCCTCTGCAGTGGCATCATCAACTGTTAGTTGTTGATATGCCTGGGCCAAATCCAATTTGGCAAAGACTGTACCCCTGCCAAGTGAATGTAACAGATGATGCACAACTGGTACTGGGTATGCGCTCTGCTGCAGCATGGTTCAGTGTCCCCTTATAGTCTCCACAGATTCTTACTGACCCATCAGCCTTGACTGGTGTGACTATGGGTGTTTCCCATCTGGAGTGATCAGTGGGCTCTTAAACTCCTTGAGCTATTAATTTGTCTAATTGTGCATCAATTTTTTCCTTTAAAGCAAATGGAACCCTCCTGGGCTTTAAACGAATTGGGGGCACCTTGGGATCTAGGTTGAAAGTGATAGGGGTCCCCATATACTTATTTATTTATTTATTTATTTATTTATTTATTTATTTATTAATGAGACTTGTATGCCCCCATCTCCGAAGACTCGGCTCTCATAAAACAAGGAGACAATAAATAATTAAAAAGAATTAAACTAACAAGCCCCATTAAGATACAATTACACAAATACACAATAAAACTATAATAAAAGTCATCCCCCCCCAAAGGGTCACAGCCCGGCTTGGTTAAATAACCAGGTCTTCAATTCACGGGAAGGCGCGGAGGTCAGGGGCCAGACGGAGCCCGGGGAAGCTGATTCCAGAGGTCAGGGGCAATAGAATAGGCTCGTCGTCGGGGACCGCCAACCGGCATTGGCCGGCCGACGGGACCCCAAGGAGTCCTTGCCTATGTGATCGCACAGGGCGGTTAGTACTTGATGTCGGCAGGAGTCGCTCCCTTAAATATTGCGGACCCATGTCATGGAGGACTTTGTATGTTAATGTTAACACCTTGAATCTCACCCGAGCACAACCGGCAGCCAATGCAGACAGCGCAGGAGGGGGGTAACATGGGAGAACCGGAAACTCCCATCACCACCAGCGCCGCCGCATTTTGCACCAGCTGCAATCTCCGGATAGTATGCAAGGGTAGTCCTAAATAGAGAGCGTTGCAGTAGTCGAGTCTGGAGATAACAAGGGCATGAGTAACCGTGCGCAGGGCATCGCGGTCCAGAAAAGGCGTAGTTGGCGAACCAAACGGAGCTGGGCAAAAGCCCCTGGCGACGGCCCCACCTGCTCCTCCAATCGGCCGTGCATCCAGGAGGACCCCCAGATTCCGCGCCTATCCACAGGGGGCAACACCACTCCCCTATGGTTAACGATGGATAATCCTGACTGGGCGCGATGCCGGTACGCACAGCCACTCAGTCTTGGCCGGGTTGAGACGAAGCATGTTTCCGTCCATCCAGATCCGTACCATCCAAGCACTGGGTCATCAGGGAGAGGGCATCACCGATCTGGTTCGGGGTAAATATACAGCTGAGTATCATCTGCATATTGATGAAGACTCACCCGAAACCACGGATGATCTCACCCAGCGGCTTCATATAGATGTTAAATAGCAGGGGAGAGGACCGACCCCTGAGGGACCCCACAAGAGAGCACCCTCAGGTGGACCTCTGTCCCCCCCAGTACCGACTGCGACCGCCCGAGAGGTAGGAGGTGAACCACTGAAGTACAGTGCCCCCTATACCCAACCCCTGAGGCGTGCAGAAGGATACCATGGTCGATGGTATCAAAAGCCGCTGAGAGGTCTAATAGGACCAGGACAGAGGAAAAACCCCTGTCCCGGGCCCTCCAGAGATCATCCATCAGTGCGACCAATGCCGTCTCCGTGCTGTAACCAGGACGGAAGCCCGATTGATACGGATCCAGGTAGTCCGCTTCATCCAGGAAAAGTGGAAACTGCCGAGCCACCACACTCTCAACAACCTTCGCTAAAAGCGTTGGAGACTGGACGAAAGTTATCTAACACGGCGGGTCAGGGCAGGCTTCTTCAGGAGGGGTCTCACCACCGCCTCTTTCAGGGCGGAGGGGAAAACACCCTCCCTTAGCGAAGCATTGACAACTGCCTGGAGCCAGCCGCAGGTGACCTCCCTGGCGGCATAAGCTAACCAGGAGGGACACGGGTCCAACAAACATGTGGTGGAACTCAGGCGCCGCATAATCCCGTCCACTTCATCCTCAGAAACAATCCTTCGCTGAAGACCTCTGGAAACTCAGACTTCAGGGCCTCCTCCCATTCAGTGTTGCTCACGTGATTGATGCCAGTCACCTCGATGCCTAGTGGCTTGAACCACTCAAGTCCCAGCAAGCTTGGGCGATCCTTGTCCACGATGGTCAGTGGCAAATGTTTGGTGTGGCCTTTAAACTGCACGTTGAAATCTCTTGCTCCAACTACTGGAATCTTGTTCCCTTGGTAGTCTTTAAGAGTCAGTGCTTGCTTCTGGAAATGTTTCTTCTGAATGTTGGGAAGTAGCCTGTGAATAGTGTCTCATGACACCATAGATAAATAAGAGCCTGAGCCCACTTCCCTTTGGCAAGGTCTCCCTTCAATGAACACCTTCACGTGTACTTTTCTGCTTTTCAAGGGTGAAGAATGACCAATGGTGATTGTTTGATGAGTTTCATTCTTCCCATTTGCTTCTGAATTGCGCCCCATCTTTTCAATGAAGTTGTTGGGCTTAAAATCCTTTTCAGGAAATTTCTTCCTACTAGGTGGAGTTCTGGTGACCTCTTTTCTCACAACATAGGCAGATGGTGTCTAAGAACTTGCATTCAGTGCGGGGGTGGCCCCCCCCCACAGCCTCTGCAATAAAATTCTTGCCTCTTTTTTCTGGGGTCTTTCCTTTTCTTCTCCATTCTTAGTCTAAAAATTCCTTCCTCCACCTCACTGCCATCAGAATCAGAGTCTGTTTGCTCGCAATGGGTTGTTGTGGATTTTTCCACATCAGAATGGCTTGAGGCCTGGCTTGAGGCCTTGTTAATCTTTTTCATGGCCGCTGCTGAGGACTTGGTGGCTTCTGCTGAAACAGCTTCTTCTATGGCCTCCTTAAACGTGATCTTAGGTTTCATTAACAGTTTGCTTTGTAAGACCTTATCTTTGAAGCCTAGGACAAACCAATCATGCATGGCCTCTTCTAAGTTGGTAAAGTCACAAGCACCCCCAATGTCCCTTAAGCTTGCCATGAAGTCATTAACATTTTCGCTTTCCCCTTGATCCCGACGGTAAAACTCGTGTCTCTTAATGAGGCACGATACTTGTGGGGCGTAATGGGCTCTTAAAAGCTTTTCCAAATCAGGCCATTCCATTACCTTCAATTCTGCAGCTCCCGCCAATGCCTTCGCCATCTTGAAGACTGCCGGACCGCAGTGCGTGAGAAATACTGCCCTCTTCCGCTTCTCGGGGATATCGGTGAGGTCGTTTCCTTCCAAGTACATCTGGAAGTGATCCGCATATGATTCCCAGTCTTCCGCCGCTGGATCGAACGGGGCTGGGGGGGCGTTCAGCACAGCCACCTCACTCTTCTGCTCGCCTTCCGCATTGTCTCTTCTTCAGGGCAATCCCACCTTCGTCGCCAGTGTTAAGTTTGCATGAAGAGTCAGACACGAAGAGCTTCAGTGAAGAGTTTATTAAGTGACTACAGCTCGAATGGACCCGACTTGGCTGGGCTACGGCTGCTTCTTATAGCCAGCAGCTGTAGTTGCCAGCCAATCAGAGTGCAGGGTTTCTTCCCGCACTATTTAAACCAATACCATTTGACATTTTACAAGAACAGTTCAAATAAACCAATAACATTCAAACCTACATACATAACAAAAACCATGGGCTTATTACATGTCATCTCAGATTTAACTCCTATAAGGATCCATGTGCTTAGTTTAGCTTCTATCTCTCAGCAGTTGAATGGAGAGGAGGCTGAAGGTCATTGTGATATGTCATGAAATCATTTGCTGGTAAGCACGATATTTGTTGGCACCACTAACTTTTACAGGGGCTTGCCCTGGGACACTTATAAGAGCCATGCCTAAGTTCTATAGGATTTCAGCAAGTTCTTGAGGATTTTTTTTCTGTAATTTGGCAGGCTAGGTGATCATTGGAACAAAGAGACAGCCAAGCACTAGAAACAAATTAGAGATAATGTCTCCTCTTGTGATAAACAACTCAAATTGATCTTACAAGGCAATTATAGCCTACCTTTTAAATGACCAGGACTAGGAAGTTTGGCCAAATTTTGTGCCATTATAATGACAGTGAGAAATTACTGGACTTGGAAATACTCAAGGTATATTTAGTCTGAGGTACCACTTAGTTTTTTACTGGATATTTTATGAGAAGGAAAGAGAGGCGGGGGCGGGGTGTTAGCTCACATAGGTATTGGACAAAATTATAAACTAGAATGCTCATGTTAAGATAAAATATACAAAAGTAGTAAACTTGCAATGTGTTTTCTACTAGTTTAGAAATGGGGGTGGTGGTCTTAAGAATAGAAAAATGTAAGAAAAAAACTCAGCAGAAATGTTAAATTCACTCCTTCCTAGAATGGCCAAACCTTCAATACACTTTATATCCCTTCCATATTTTTAAAGCCCAAAGAAAATTCATATTGTATAATCTTCAGTGAAGGCCTATTATTTTTTGGTTGCAATGTAAATTGTGCTGGGAATACAGGAAGACCTTTGGTCACATGCAATCCTTTGAACTCTGCCTAAGTTAGCAGAATTTTTGCCACCAAATACCAAACATAATTAAGGCAACTGCACTTTAAGATTTGGAGAACTGTGCTTTGAATTAAGTTTCATTTTAAAATTCTTTCTTTCATATTCATGTTGCTTTGTGGTTTTCAACATTGCACTTGGCCCTACCCATTTCCTATCTTGGAAATCACTACAGGTGTCAGCAGTGGTGGGATTCAAATTTTTTTACTACCAGTTCTGTGGGCATGGCTTGGTGGGCGTGGCAGGGGAAGGATATTATAAAATCTTCAGTCAGAGGTGGTATTTGCCAGTTCTCTGAACTACTCAAAATTTCCACTACCGGTTCTCCAGAACTGGTCAGAACCTGCTGAATACCACCTCTGGGTGTCAGGAAATTGCTAAATGTAGCTTTGTTTAGCCTCAAAAGGTGCCCATAAAACATCCCTGTCTATCTATCACTCTCAGGAATCTTGTGCGGTTTATTACTCTGGGAAAAACATTAGTTGTGATGACTTTTTAAAAAAGAGGGTGGGGGGGACACCAAAAAGATATTTTTATTTCACAATTACAAAATTGCCTGAGTTTCAAATCTAGTCTTTAAGCAATGAGAAAAGGTGTAAGCATTAATGTAGCTCAATATCTAATATATCACATTGTCTCTATTACTTTTGCTCTGAGTGAACTTGTGCCTCAAGTGTAGCTCATGATTATGAGCTGCATGGAAAGATGCTTCTGACCTTTATGTTCCAGGAAGCATTTATGTTTACCCACCATAGCATATCCATATGAATGGTCCAGTGCAAAATAAAAAATACTGGTTATTTTCACCCTTTAATTTCCCCAAATGCAAGAGAGAAAAAATAGCTAGGTAGAAAGAAAGTAATTGTAATGTATCCCTTGTCGAAGATCAGAAAACACTGTCACAAAACCAATGTGAAGAAATAGAGTATGGATTTTCTACTGACATTTGTAAACTGTTTGTGTCAAAGTATTTTTCTAATATAGCAAAGGTTGTAGTTTAACAAATTAAAGCATATGTTTCTTTCGAAACAACACACTGGTCATTTGGGTTAATTTAAATGGTGTCTGTTTTTCTAATAAACTCATAACAAACACTCTCTTTGCATTATTCAGAAAAATGCAATTGCTTTTCCAACAAAAATGAGCTCAATAGAAATACTGTAATAGCCTACTTTTGAGCCCATTATTTTTATCTGGTCAAATAAGTGAACAGATTTTATTAGCAATGCAATACATAGGTATATATGTATACGCACACACAACAGTAATAGCTTTTATCTCCATTTGGGACTGAGGTCTCCAGGCAGTAGTAGAATGTAAGTTGATACATTTTACAGCTAGCAATAAAATTCAGGACAATTCTCTCTTCATCGTTTAAGTACTGTCTACTCTTTTATCAGTTTTATTGACAAAGATTTTCACTGATGCTGCCTTGTATATGTTTGTTTCAGTGGTGGGATTCAAAAAAATTACTACCAGTTCTGTGGGCATGACTTGGTGGGTGTGGCAGGGGAAGGATACTGTAAAATCTCCATTCTCTCCCCACTCCTGGGGGAAGGTTACCACCGGTTCTCCAAACTACTCAAAATGTCCACTACCAGTTCTCCAGAACTGGTCAGAACCTGCTGAATACCACCTATGGTTTGTTTCCTTTTTTAAGATCTTTCAAAATGAATGCCAATGTGATTGACTGATCTTATGCTCTATACAAAAGAGCCAAAATGTATATATGTATGTGTATATATATATGTGTGTGTGTGTGTGTGTGTGTGTGCATGTGAGTGTGTACATATCTGCACACTTATGTACACTAAGAAGCAAACACTACCAATACAGCTCCATGACTACAGTAGCTTTTCTGCTGGCAAATCCTACAAAAATTTGGAAAGATCAGGCTAAGTACTTGTGTTCTAAGAGAGACTTTATGATTTGGAAATGACAAACAAGTTTGTCTATTGAATTCCTTTCAACAATGAAGCATTTCTTGGAAAAGGGAGACTAGGATTCCCATTTGTTTCCTGCCAAAAGCTGCTGGATTCCCACAAAAACAATCCCAAGCAGAATTGTTGAGCAGCAATGGATAGACCATTGGAAGATGTGAAGGCTCAGGTTGGGGAAGATCTAAGGGATCACTTAGAGTTGACACCGACTCAATTGCACATAATTGTATTCATTCGAGCTGTGCATATTTTCAATAGAATATTAATGTGATTCAAAGTATCAAGTGAGTTTAACGAAAACCATAGATTTTTTAAAAAAAATCAATTTGTCAATTCAATTTGGGAAAAAATGTTTTCCAAAATGTAAATTGACTTGGAAGCATTCAAATTGACTTGAAATGTAAAATTGATTTTGGCTGTTTGATATATCAAATCCAGCCAGAAATTCAATTTGAAGGGGTAATTTGCTTGAAGGGCTCTTGAAGTCATATCTTTGAATTGAATCTTTGTTCAACCCTATTTAAGACAGTTAAAGCATTAAAAAATGCTTCATTTCAGGAAAAATGTTCTAAAGGAATCAAAGCAGAACATGTTAACAGAGAAATTTCTGTACAACTTGCACAACTGATCACAAATATTGTGATCTATTTATTGCTAATTCTAGATCATACTTGTTAGCAACCTTTGTTATGACACATTATTTTCTAATTACACAGTTAAAGTTTAAAAACTTATATAAATTCTTGTTTTGAAATAATAGGCCTTGCCTTCATGTAACTGTTTTAGATAACTATATCCTAGCCTAATGATCAAAACGGGAATACTTCTGTTTATCAGTTATGGGAAAACAATGTCCCACTGTACATTTTACAGAGGCATCAGGTCAATCACTAGTTAAAAGAGTGCCTGTTGCTTCTCCTGAATTTTCTGGATTCTTTTGTTATTGAGTCTGAATTAGTTGTCTGTTCATTTCTGGGCTAAATTCAAAGTGTTAGCGATAACCTGCAAATGACTTGGAAGTTGAAAATTGGATTTCTAAAGACATTGCTTTCCTTGAATAAGATTACCCACACACATCCCAAGTTTGCCTTAGTATGTAATTGCCAAGATTGGGTCTCTATTTGAGACTTAGAATATCTAATGAGAGTTTCCATTAATCATTGTTATAGGACAAAAAATAATCTCTACCAATCAAAGGACTGCTTGTATTCTTCAATCATTCATTCTCATCTTCTTTCTTATTAAGGAAGTGAAGCTGGAAGGCAGGGAAGAAAAATGAACGTTTTCTTCAATCTAGGTGAAAAACAGACAAGGAAGGAAGGAAGAAAGGAAGGAAGGAAGGAAGGAGGGAGGGAGGGAGGGAGGGAGGGAAGGAAAGAAAGAAAGAAAGAAAGAAAGAAAGAAAGAAAGAAAGAAAGACAATAGAGAAAGATGTTCTACACTTTTTTCTCCCAAACCCTATTTGACTTTCATGAGTTGCTTTTTTCTGTGCAGCTGGAAAACAATAGGTATAGCTGCATAAACAACTAAATATAGGTCCACATGCATATTTTTGGTTTTTCACATTGTGCTTATTTTTCACGATTTTATTTTTTGGTCCAATATGCAAAGTAGATTGTTGCTGGAAGCTAAAATTTCAGGGTTCAAAGGAGTGCTTTTGTACTTCTGGGTGAATACTCTCTTTTAGCTTTAATGTTAACTTGCCACAATGTGCATTATCTGTACAGTGCTGTTTTGGGTCCAGAAGGGAGCTTTTGCTTGAGCCTTTGAGTCTCTCTTCTCCTTTTTGTCAGCTCCAGGGATCTTCCACCATCATTATTCTAGGGCTGTTTCATTTAAACAGTACAAAATTACTATGATGATTCTCTGGGCTAATATTATGATGGTTGAAAGAATAATCATGTGTTGAATCACTGGTGACAGCATTGGTGCTCTAATTCAACATGGTAAAACTGTTCTGTCATTCAGGGTCTTGGCTAAAAGCAGTAAAATATAAGGAACAACTATTTGTTGAAAACACAGCATTTCAATAAATACCAGCTGCATGTGCGTTGGCCTGCATGATAAAACTGCAACAGAAGTCTTCATTAATTTTGTCAATACCAAGGAAAATACAGCAGATTTTGGCAATACTAATGATGCAATAAAGAAGCATGAGTTGTCTGACTCTGGGAGACAATGACCACCTACTGGTTACCTATTTAATTTCCAGTTAATCCTTGGTGTAAACTATAGTTTATTTTTATTTCTTTGCAAAAAGACTAGCTCAAAAAATGAAGCATGTTTGAAATATAGCAGAATATTTAGGCCTACGCTTAAGGGTTAGGGTTAGGGTCAGTAAAGACTGATATTCTCAAAAAGATGTCTTTAGAAATTTTAGGAAAGGTACCATCCATATGAAAGAGAAGCTTTATCCATTTCAGGAAACCCTGGAGCATTCTAAGTTAGTCTGAATCTCTCTGATGGTGGAAGTTCATGGGGTGGAGAAGAATGGAAACCATAACTTTGGAAGACTATATGACTGGCTAGCTGCGATCCTGAACAGAAGAATTTCATGTTGTTGCAGCTAAGTTCATTTCTGGAATTCTATTATTTATAGCATGTGTTATAAAACATTTTAGTCATATTGGTGTTTCTGGCTGGAAAGCCATTATAAGAAGATAAGAGCTACTTATCAAGACTTATCAGACTTCCATAAGCAACTGAAGTTTGAATGAATATCATGTGAAAAGTTTCCATCTCTTAGAGGAAAATAAGTCAGAGTTAACCTCTGAAACAACTTATTTCTGAGTTCTGGCAATTAATGAAAAAAATTCATTTTATTAAAAAAAAGTATTTAAATTTTTTGTTATTTTGTACATATTCACTTTCTACTTGCAGATTTGCATCAACTCTCTTCTGACCACCAACTGAAATATATATATAATACCATGATCCAGTTCAAGGTTTCCCAACATTTTAGGTCAATGGACACATTTGGAATTTTGAAAATACTTTATGGGTATGATAGATTCTTTGAAAATGGGGTTTTGGTCATTTAGAAATAGTGGCCAAAATAGTCATGGACTATCATAAAACAAAAATCTCAAATGGTCCTTGGGGAGCACTAAGGTAAATTCCAACTCCAAAGCACCCTGAACTAACTTGAATTTATGACACTTGCATTTTTGGGTTTCCAGTGAATGAAGAAGGAAAATGGCACTTTGAAGGATCTCAAAGCCTCATCTGCCTATTCAATAGCTAAAAGAAGTTTGCATATAGGTATAGATGCCTCTTAAAGTTTCTTCCAACTACTATAATTATTAAATGAGAGTATCAGAATGATCTAGAAGAGACGTGTCAAACACATGGCCCACAGGCTGGATCTGGCTCACAATAGGCTCTGGAGTTGGCCCATGGGGCTGTCACAGAGATGGTAAGGGACTGGCCCCAACAGCCCCAGGCCTAGCTATGCCCATCCAGTCGGCCACAATGACCAGGCCATCCATCCCAGTCCCCCAAGGGCAAACAAACTTCTGATACAGCCCGTAACGGGATCGAGTTTGACACCCCTGATCTAGAATTTTATATTTTGGAAAACATATTACTTTGTGAAGCAGATTGTGAGTTTATGTTTGTTTGTTTATGTCAGGAACATCACAATTAAAATAAGGTATACCATATGTGAAACAAATTTGAAGAGGTAATTTGTTGATATCATCATCAAAATTTTGCATCGCTCAAGTTTCCAGTTTTTAATAGTTACAGACTTAGATGTACAGCTATGTGGAGTGCAAATGAAACAGCGAACACTCTTTCCAGGACTTTTTTTTCATATTTATTTATTTATTATTTATTTATTAGACTTATATGCCGCCCCATCTCCGAAGACTCGGGGCGGCTCACAATCAAAACATATAGTACAGTAGTTATTTAAAAGAATTAAATAATTTAAGCCCGATAAGACCAAATTAAAGTGAATTAAAATTATCCCATGGCCCAGGTGAGGTAATCACAGCCCGATTTGGTCAAACAACCAGGTCTTTAAGTCGCGGCGGAAGGTGCGGAGGTCAGGGGCCAGACGGAGGTCCAGAGGCAGTGCATTCCATAGGTCAGGGACCGCTACAGAATAGGCTCGTCGCCGGGGACCGCCAGCCGACATTGACTTGTCAACGGGACCCCGAGGAGTCCTTGCCTATGTGTCCGCGACGGGACGGTGGCGCGACATCGGCAGGAGCCGCTCCCTTAAATATTGTGGACCCATGTTGTGTAGGACTTTGAATGTTAAAGTCAGAACCTTGAATCTCACCCGGAGCGCAACCGGCAACCAATGTAGGCTGCGCAGGAGGGGGGTAATATGGGAGAATCGGGTAACTCCCATCACCACCGCGCGCGCATTCTGCACCAGCTGCAACCTCCGGATGGTATGCAAGGGCAGTCCTAAATAGAGAGCATTGCAGTAGTTGAGTCGTGAGGTGACAAGGGCATGAGTGACTGTATGCAGGGCATCCCGGTCCAGAAACGGGCGAAGCTGGCGAACCAGCCGGACCTGGGCAAAGGCCCCCCTGGCGACGGCCCCCACCTGATCCTCTAGCTGGAGCCGTGTATCCAGGAGGACCCCCAGGTTCCGCGCCCTATCCACAGGGGGCAACATGAATATGAATATGAAACAGCAGTTGGAAGGTAAAGTAAAAGAGTCCTTGCAGATTTTACTCCACTAGTCATTATTGACAATCGTGATGGTGCTCCTCTCCATTTCAAGGCCATTGAGCCAGTACTGCCTGAAGAGATTTTCAGAGTCATGTGGCCAGCATGACATTACCGAGCATTGTTACATTGCCACTGAAGTGGTACCTATTTATCTACTCACATTTGCATGCTTTTGAACTGCTATGTTGGCAGGAGTTGTGGCAAGGATGGGAGCTCATCGTGTCACATGGCACGTGGGCCTTAAACCTGGGCTGCCAGATTTCCATCCAACAATTGAAAGACCTGTGTGAAATCCAGAAGGATAAGATTTTCTACAAATCTGCAAAATGTTTGGAGAAGTCACACTCCAATTTATAATAGAAATTCTTGAGACAGTGACATAGGTTCATATGTCCAATCCTTCTCAAAATTGGCCTGCCAACAATTTAGTTCAGAATAAATATTTCTGAAATCAAGCTTGTCATATTAGATGAAGAGAATTGAATGTATAGTATTATAATATTAATAGTATTATTTCTTTCATGCAAAGAATTCAGAAAGTTTAGGGTTTGGATGAATTTATGAAGCAGCTGCCCCTAAAATGCAATCTGTTCCTGTACATAATAACTACAGTGTAGTTCCAAAAAACATATCTAACTTCAATTTTTTTCCTACCAACAAAAGCTATGGAATTGCCAACAGCAATGACTAAATCTGATCATTCAAAAGTAAATTACTAAGTATAATGAGAAGACATAGATTTAATTTGCTTTTAACCATAAAACAAGACTGGACATCATCCAGAATTCAGATTTATTAACATTCAAAAATGCTGTCAGAGCTCATGTGTACATGGGATGTTAGTCATGCATTTTGTTAATCTAACATAATATCCAACATAATTTATCAGGACATCAAAATAATAGCTTTTACTCCATTTCCCCATCTCAATGAGGACATGCACAATAGATTCAGAAGCTATACATGCACTCTATTAGAGCTAATTGAAAATAGATGATACAATTAACCTGCTTCTTTGAAAAAAGCATTAACACTTAATGTAAAATTCTAATCACAATAAAAGAGGTTAACATTGGAAGGAAATGTGGTGTATAATTCAAAATTATGTCCTTTACTTTCTTACAAACATTTTTTTTAAATGGCAAGTATGCTCTATGCTTATAAAATATAGGAAACCATCTTACTATTCCTTATGTACCTCATTTGTCCCCGCCCCTCCCCGCTTACAGGAATATGACATTTTAATCCTTTCCAAGATATTTAAGTGCACAAATTCATGGCATTTAGACAAACATAGCAGAAGTGAACAGGTGGTTATGGTATAAATGATCTGTAAAGGCAATCTATTTACAATTCATCCTGTAATGTTATGAAAATTGGAGATTGGAGGCTATGTAGGGATGCATACCAATAACACCCTCAAACGATAAATGGAATCTATTACAAACCTAGCCTCTTGATTATGATTGCCTTTCAATCTTGTCACCTGCCAAGAAAGGACCAATTTGTAATTATCTGTAGAATCAAGTTATATCTATTATCAAGTTGCCATCCCCACAGACTGTACAGTTACGTTTACTGGATCCTACCCTTGCCTCTCCTCCCACCCCCACCCACCCCAAAAAAGGCTGAAAATAAGCTTTTTAGAGCAGGTTGGTTTGATTTTCAGGTGGCAGATTAAAGCTGCATTTAATTTTCATTCATGAACACTTACACTTCTGGGAAACCTGTATGTTCTACATTTTATGCTATCTGTAGCTGTTCCCAATTATTTCAATCCTGTTTCCTTCTGCTCCCCCCTTTTTTTTCTTCTGCTACTCCTTTGCCAGCTTTCTCTATTTTGTTCTTTATTAAATAAGCCCATCAAGACAGGGATAGCTTTGTAGATATGATGATGTCATGATATCATGTAAGCCACCAGGTTAGGTTCCTGATGAGATTGTTAATGGCAAACAGAAATGTAATGTTTGGAGTCTGAAGTTGGAGTTGCAATTATCACCTGCTCTTCATTGACAGGCAATGTATACCAGAATGCAGCACTGCAAATCAGGAAGTGAGGCCTTAGTTACCTAGGAAACAGAAACACATTTTCTTTTTCTTTCCAACAATCCTACCTGCATGGTGCATGAATATTCTCATCTTATTTTACAACTGTCCATTATACTTTTATTGCTATTTTTAAAGGATAAAAAAGCCTCATTGTTTTGGCTTATCACTAATCAATATTCGTTACATAGTGATGGATAATGAAATAATCAAGTAGTCTCAGGTCTAGCTAAACAACCCAGTACTTTATAACTTCATGGGTATGATGAAAAGGCTCAGTCTCCTGATAAATAGGGCTCTTTTTCTCTCACAGTTCTATGGATCACAGTCTATTAGAATCCTAGAGTATATGTAAAATGGGCAGTTGTATAAAAGAACAGAAGAGAATCCCATTAGACCAATTTTATATACACATAGTTGTCTGGGAATACAGGAGAAAGTAAGGAGGGAATAATAAAAGGAGAGGTGGGAGAATTACTTTGGATCAGAAGTTTCCATGTTTTGCCATCATTAGATCTGTAATTCCCCAATATGGTCTTTATTGGATAGCAATAGCAATAGCACTTATACTTATATACCACTTTATAGTGCTTTAGATCCCTCTCTAATTGGTTTACACTATCAGTATATTGGCCCTAACAATTTGGGTCTTCATTTTACCCACCTCGGAAGTATGGAAGGCTGAGTCAACCTTGAGCCTAGTGAGATTTGAACTGCCAAATTGCAGTCAGCCAGCAGAAGCAGCCTGCAGTATTGCACTCTAACCACTGTGCCACTGTGCCACCATGGCTCATCGCTGGATCCTCATATTAAATAGCAATTGATTTAATTTTTAAATTGTTTTTATGGTTTAAAAAAGTTACATTGTCAAATCTCCCAAGATTTTGAAATTCATAAGATTCAGTGGACCCCTAAAATTTGGGTTTTTGTTTTCAGGGGAAAAAATGCCTTTCTCCCTTTACTATTGACTACTTGCCTTTCTGGACCATCAGGATCTCTGGATCAGAGCTTGGGAACTATTGAAATAAAAAAAAGAAAACAACAGATATGTTAGTTATTTATGACTGCACTGAATAACAAGTTAATAGATAACTATAAATCACACAATATCTAGTCCATCTGATGCAGATAATTGACTCAATCTGATCTAAATTCAGAACTCATTTCAGTTTGACATATTGATTTGAATCATCACATTACATTAATTTGAAATAGTAAATATGTGAATATGCATGTGTAAAAGTCCACTGAATCCTTGAAATGTTTCAGAGGCATCTGATACCATTCAATATGTTAAATGATGATTGAGTTTTTTAAAAAAAATCATTGAAAGCAGCAATTCGACTGAACTACTTTAAAATTTCAAATTGAAGCTTCACAATTCCTCTCAATTATCTCTTCCAGAAGGAAAATAACACAACCTAGTGCTCAGCAACACCCTGATACAAGCAGGATGGTAATACTAGGGATCCTTCCACCCTAGTTAAAATGATAATAAAACATACTACGGTGAAGAGAACTGTGCTGTGTGCCTTCTAACAGTAACCCAGTATTGCGAATAACAATGGGCCAATCCATTTTTTAAAATCTTTGGTAACTTTATTACATTTTAAAATAGAGTCCATTTTGATTACTTTCTCATTTTTCTAATCTGCAATTCATTTTGTCCTGACTCTCTTTTCACTTTTTTTTTTTTTTACAATTTGAACTAATACTTGGCAGGGAAAAAAAATAGATAAGAAGTTTCCCTCACCTGCTGTCCTTCATTTAACTTCAAGGCCTTTTGCAGCCTGTTTTCATTAAACAGAAAAAAGGAGAAACAATGATAAAGCCACACATAGTACATAGTTATAGAATAACTGAATAATAAAATACAAGGTAAACAGTTGGAAGCGATCTTGCCTCCAAGATCTTGTAGTCCAACTTCCCTATACCATTTCAGACCAGCAGAGTACAATATTTTGTGATATCTCTTTATTTGAGCAGTTAAAGTTTTTTTTTAAGCAGACAGATCAACTAAGGCAGCAATGCTGTTCTCTGAAAAGAATCATTTCAGCTTAAGAGCCAAAAAGCAAAATCAGTGTCCCAAGATGGTTTCAGCTGCCCAACTGTAATATCTGAAGGTGACCGTTCCTCTCTCGATCCAACTTAAACCACAGAGGCAGAAAACTGATCTAATAACCGTCTGTGGGACTTCTACTGCAGATACAGGGCTAGCTAACAATCAACTTAATGAGCCATTGGCAAGCACATTGAAATTGCCAAGATACACAGAGCCTATTGAGAATTTCTTTGCACCAGATAGGATGCCTCTGATGTTATCTAGATTTATTTATTTTTTACCTTTAAAGTTTGGAGTGTACTTTCTTTTCTCTATTAAGTCCCTGTTCTACAGTTCCCATTTATTCGTACTCATTTATTACGTTTACCTGTTTATATTTATATGTTTATATGTTACATTCGTACTTATACTTGCTTGACAAACTCAAATAAAACAAACAAACAAATAAATAAATATTTGGTAAATGAATTAGATGTTTGTTCCTATTTGGGAGGTCAAAGCAATCTACCAGGCATAGGATTTACACTCTTTGTTTTACAGCTCCAGACATCTGGTCAGGGATCTGATTTCTGCCAATCCTGCTGTTGTTGCAAACCTTAGACACAGCCTCCTAAATGAACTTTTACTGTATATTTGAAGAAAGACTATCCTGGTGACCGTGGTTCACCTGAGAGGAAAGCAATGATGGTCTCCCCTGTGGCTTCTGAGCAGGATTTCTTCCTCAGTGCCATCAAGGGTAATTGCATTCAGATCACCACCATTAGCCAGCACGGTCAGATAAGTTGGCAGGAGCTGATAGTGGAATCCTTGGGAACATGGCGCATTGCCATACATGAAAAAGACCACTGGCCTGACTAAGTCAGTGCTCATTGCAGATCAGCACAGATGGACCATTGCTCTTAGTTTCAAACTGTGCAGCATTTGAGACAAGAGACCTTCCCGCCCTATTTAGAAATTGGACCAGGAATGAAGTAATCTAATTAAAATGCAGAATGTGGTCCATATCCTAAAATCTTTGGATGGTCATCTCTTAATCATTTCCCGGTTTTCGCTAAGGGAATAAGCAACAGTCACATACACAGCAAACTTATTCAGTGGAATGCATCTACAGAATAACGTGATTGAAATAAGTGTCTTTTGTCAGGGCGACCTGGTCTACCCAATTATGGGATGGTATGCTCCATCTCATAGCTGGGTAGACCCACTGGTAGTATGCTACCGGTTCAGACTGGTTCAGACAAACCGGTAGTAAAAGAAAAGCTTCCAGTCAGCTGAGAGAAGGAAAAAAATCTCCCAGCTGAGAGGAGGGGAAGGAAAGCCTCAGCTGAGGGGATAAAAGACTGAAAAGCGCATGGGAGGGTAGGAAGGTTGTTCCTAGCTTTTTGTTTCTTCATCCTCTCAGCTGATTTGCTTGTTAGGAGTGCGCACGCACATGCGATCACCCACCGAACCAGTAGCGACTAAGGTAGGATGCCACTTCTGTGTAGACCAGGTTGCCCAGAGGGAAAAAAAAACACTTAATCTTTCCCCTGGTATAGCCAACAAAAGGAGGAGAGCGTATGGCTTAGTGGTTAATGCATTTATCTAATAAGCAAATAGCCCGGGTTCAAATCCCAGAAGGGTATGGCTAACTGATCAGAGCTAAATAGCTCAAAATAGATCTATAGGTAAAACATAAATTTAACATGTGTGATTAAAATCTTAATCTGGGGGGAAAGGGTTGTAAGATTGTGGAATGCACAATACCTTTCCTTTGCCTATCATAATTCAGGGTAATATAGGCAATGCTCAAAAGATTGCAGCAGACATCTAGATAGATTGGGCAAGCCCAGCCTTAACTTGCTCATGTCTTAAAAGCTGCAACGTTCATAACAAAAGACAAGGACACTCTGGCCATTACTCTATGCACAGGCGACTATCTCTAAAAGTAAATAAAGTCCCCAGTGATGACAGATAGGGTTTTTTCTTTCTTTCACAGTGACAGATAGTCATTCTCTGAATTTTCTCTATATCCCCTGAACACATTCTATTTCATCAGCCTGATAAGCAGAAGTGATAGCAGATAGAAATCTGTGTCAACACAAAAGTAAATTAAAAATGTGAGCCTTTCATCTGATAGAATCTTTTATATAATGTAATTTCTTTGGCTAATGTTCTTTATTTTACTTCAAAATGTTACAGAAAAAAAGTGTCCATGATATATTATAAAGCAAGCAAGGAAAACAATGTGCACGGATACTGTATCTATGAGGGTAATAATAAAGTGGTTGCCCTACTATTTATTAGAAATGTTATTTGTCATTTTTGTAGAAATTGTATCTTGTTGCCAGATGATTTTAAACCAAAGGATCTAAAACTCCATTAATATAAGAGAGCTGAGGCAGTCCATTTCTGGTGAATTTTTCAGTTCAGAATAATAGAGCTGGAAGGGACCTTGGGGGTCTTCTAGTCCAACCCCATGTACAAGTGGGAGACCCTTTACCATTTCAGACAAGTGGCTGTCCAGTCTCTTCTTAAAAAAGCCCAGTGATGAAGCACCCACAACTTCTGAAGGCAATCTGTTCCACTGGTTAATTATCCTCACTGTTAGAAAGTTTTTCCTTCATTCCAGGTTGTTTCTCTCCTTGATTAGTTTCCATCTATTGTTTCTTGTCTTGACCTCTTGTGCTTTGGAAAAATAAATTGACTCCCTCCTCTTTGTGGAATAAATTGACCCCCTCCTCCAAATACTGGGATACTGCTATCATGTCCCCCTAGTCCTTCTTTTCTCTAAACTAACCATACCCAATTCTTGCAACTGCTCTTCACACGTTTTAGCTCTTCTGTGCGCTTTTTCCAAAGTCTCAACATCTTTTTGTAATTTTTTTGAAGATTCTTTTTGAAGATTAATATCATTGCTGAATAAGATGTGCATGCTACATTGTGCGTTTAGTCTGGATTAAATAAATAAATCAAAGAAAGATTGAAATCCAACAAGATTGAAATCCAATAAGAAATCCAATAAGAAAATTCATAGATGCAAATGTAGAGCTTCAGTTTCCATCAAACAGCAATATAATACAACATTTCTCTTTGTCTGTTGAGAGGTAATACACCTTTCCAGTGAAAAAACAAACTCCGATTTCTATTCAATCTTTCATGATAATTGTGAGCGATCTTCCTCTCATGATCCATGTGTTAAGTTTTACAAATATCAATGCCTCATTTCTAAATCATGAAAAAAAAATTATACTATTTAGCATTCAGGGTTACAGAGGAGTGTATAAACTACAAAGAAGGGCACAAGGCCTACTTGTGGTACTGGGTCAATAGATTAGGTACCCAAAATACACAGGTTTGCAGCATATATGAGATCTTTAGAATTCATCAGTTTAGGAATCAGTATAGTCTAGAGCTAATCAGAAAGATTAAAATCCTTAAATCAAATCTGCAGTCATCTGCATTCATTTTGCGAAGAGGACTGAGGTGACATAAAAGCAGTAGCTGCAGAAAAAATTTAGCACCACTGCTAATATTTATTTTTATTTTCCTTGAAGACATGCACCTTTACAGTTCCATTTTCCAAGAAAAAGTGATAAACAATAATGCCAAATGCAAATCTCTTGGATGACACTGGAGTGTGAATTATACTGATGTTAAAAGAACAGCCAGGTTTCCTTCACTGCGTTATTTCTAAAGGGCAGATAAGTGGATCTAAATCTGGTTTTGGTTGAAGGTTACTGAGTCTGGAAAGAAAACTAATTACAACTGAATGTTAGTATTAATATAAGTGCAGTATTGCAGGCTAACTCTGACCACACTACGGAGTTCAGTCTTAACAGACTCAAGGCTGACAGTCTTCCACCCTGCAGAGGTCAATAAAATGAGGACAGCAATATGAAAATAATGCTCACTTTGTAAACCATCCAGAGAATGCTGTAAAGCACTATGGGACAGTATATAAACCTAAATGCTATTTCTATTATCAAAATAAGGGCTCAATTAAGGCAGAAAAAGTAAACTGCAGGTGGTGATATTGTGGCAGACCAAAAACAAGCCAAATATACAGCACAAATGGAGAGTGGAGATTCATTGCATTGAGCCCATTCCCTATTTTTCTGGGCTCAATGCAGTTGTATTTACTGCAACCTTCCTTAAATTATCTCTGGTTGAAATCATTTAGTTACTTGATTTGTGTATTTGGAAATTATATATGTATAATAATGTGTGTGTATAATTACTTGATTTGTGTATTTGGATATATTGTGTATTTGGATATATACACACATACACACACACACACAATTTATTCAAGACTAGAAGACTTTGCAAGTGAATCACTTATTTAGACCAACTTATCCTTTTGCTAGAGATTTTGACTTTTCATGCACGTCAGTTGTTCTATCTGAAAACTTTCTGCTCCATTGGTCTGAAGCCTGGTTAGAAGCATTCAGGTATGCTGAAACAAAGAATATGAGAAAAATGGATATGTGATATTCTGTACCCCTTTTCCAAGTGGAATTTTTTTTTAAAGTCTCATCAGTCAATAGCTTTTACCTGTACAATGAAAAAATTGCTGCTTTTGTTTAGCTGTATGTGTGCATACAGGGGAAGTGTGGAAATGATTGCTATATGTATGCCAGCAAAGAGTTATCGATCATAATGTTCTGGAAACAAAGGTAAAATTGCCTTTTTGTTTCAATAAATCTTATTCTTGAAGTGAAAAAAAATTGTGAACGCCACATACAGCATTTTAATTTAAAAGTGGACTATGATTAATAAATTTCATAAACAGAAATTAACCAATGTAATGAATTTCCATTCTGAACTATCCTCCAACAAATTCTTTCTAGAATATGTTCAATATTTTCTCAAGCGTGGAATGAATGTCAGGTGTTTTGCTTTGCTTTGTTTTTTTAAGGCTCAGCAGATTTCTGTTTTGCCCAAGGCTTTAGAAAGTTGCTTCCAGTTACAACATACAACAGAGACTGAGATATATGAAATCTGAAGTGAAATAAGGAGTCTTCATAAGAATTGTCTGTATTTGTGGAATTGGATCACTGGTTTAGTTTAAAATTAATCATTCTATTGATCTCCCAACATATTGGACTACAACTTCCATAACCCAATTGCTTAATATATTGCCCGAACTTGTGAAAACCATGAATCAGAATCATACATTGCAATGTCCTACCTGTCAATGAATATTTCAGCTTCAACCATAACAATACAAGAGCACACAATAGATACAAACTCAAGGTAAACCACACCAAACTTGATTGCAGGAAATATGACTTCAGCAACAGAGTGGTCAATGTCTGGAACACTCTGCCTGACTCTGTGGTTTCTTCTCCAAACCCCAAAAACTTTAACCTTACACTGTCTACTATTGACCTCACCCTTTTCCTAAGAGGTCTGTAGGGGGTGTGCATAAGCGCACCAACGTGCCTACCATCCTGTCCTATTGATTCTTTTTATTTTTATTATATGTATCCATTTCATGTATTCATAACTATGTTTATACTTATACCTATTATCTTGTAAGTGATTGACAAATCAAATAAACAAATTAAATAAATAAATAAATAAAATAGAGCTGGAAGGGACTTTGGAGGTCTTCTAGTCAAGCCCCCTGCTCAAGCAGGAGGACCTGTGGTCTATGGACCCTTGGAAACCACAATGTCATCACAGGGAATTCACAAAGACTTGTGCTATGATGTTAAATCTTGATGTTAAATTTTGAGTTAAGTCTTGGGGTCTGTGGCCATTGTCCGTGGCCACAAAAGGTATTTAAAGGGGGGCTATGGTGAAGAAAAGATTAAAAACCACTGTCTTAAATCATCTCAATCCATCCCAGTATTTCTTAAAGTTTTCTCTAACACAAGTCACTTAGGAGAGTCCTATTAAGCCTCAGGATTTAAGCCTGGATGCTTCTATATACCTAGCATGCATTCTTCTACTGGGTACAGAGCCCACTAAGTATTACAAATCTTGAGAGACACGGAAGAAGCATTTAAACACTTCATTATGCCATGTAGCAAAGCACTAAGTAGATTTATTTCAGTCAAAGTTGGCAGCTCTGTTACAGATAGATTTCTAACTGTGAAGATAGGAAATGTGAAACTACTATTAACAGTAGGGACCCAAACTTACAAATTGCTTTTAGTAATGTTTTCATAATTAAATCTTTTTAAATTCCATACTAAACCAATCTGATCCCAATATCATAAACAATGTGCTGTACTATTTGGAATTTAGCATCCATTGGATTTTATATTTCTCCCTATATTATGACACATTTCTCAGCAGATTACATTATTTAAAATGTACTTTTAAATATCTATTTTAATTTTCTTTAAAGCTCAAATTAGTGCAAAATGAAAGAGAATTATAAATTAAAACAGGAGAACTTTATACCAATTGGAAACTATTATCATGATGTCTACTTCCCTTTCAGAATTATAGAACAATAATGTCCATATGAATACCTTCTACAGAAATAATTATAAGTGGACAGAATTATAATAATTCTACTGAAAATAATCTGTTACAATTCAAAGCTAATACAATATTCCTTACAATGAGTGGATGATGATGATGATACTACTGCTTTTCAGTTTGCACATGAGCAGACAATGCTTGGACTGATTAAATATTTCATGTACATATGAGATTCATTTAAGCAGATCCATATAAAAAGTGTTGAATAAATCCAGGAGTTAATGGAGATTTGGTTCTTAGTGCAATACAAGGAAGACCTAATAAATTTGATAAGGTCAGTCTCTACGTTTTTGATAAGGGCATTGTCTACAACCCATATTTGGCTTTTAATATGACTTGCCTGTTACAGTTTTAATTCTGTAACACATCATGTTCATTTTTAAAAACTAATTTAACCATAATGGCACAAACCTAAGGTCATATTTTTCCTTACTGTTTAGGAACTGAACATTGTCACTTCAATTTACACAAGAACCCCAAGATGGCTAAAATGAGAAAAAAATGGGTCAGGACTAAAGATTATGAGAAAGTATAAGGAATAATGCTAAACAGTGGGAAGATAAGTGACAAACAAAGTGGAAAGTGGAGGAAATTCTTGAGTTCAATTATATTGTAGGAAAGGTAAGGAATAGAGTATAGATACTTGATACTTGTTTCAGATATATAGTTAACCCTACATTTCAGTCACAAATAAACCAGTCTTTTATTCTCTTTGGAGCTGTTAAATATTTACTAGGAAAAATATTGCATTACATTTCTTTGATTATAGTACATTATGTAGTATTCTAAAGGTGTTTCATGAGTGCCATTCTGGAGGGCAACATTATTCATTCTATTTACATTTAAATAAATGTACTTAAATGTAAATGGAGGTTTTAGTGTCAGGTTCAATAGTTGACAATATATCATCTGAAGGACCTATTTAATAGTGTTGCATTAAGATGAAAGGAAATATTGTTAATTAACCTCAGAGCAAGACAACTTACTTCAAATGAGAAGCTTCCTATAAAGACCAATGACCTGAGCTGTTTATGTGTTTCTTTATGGCAGTTCCTCACTATCCATACTAAGAATGTTCAGGGAAGTATGTTTATTTGAAAGAAAATGAGAACTTTTCCTTCTTCCAAGAGAATTTAACCCAAAGAATGAAAAATAATCCAAAAAAGTAAAATACTGAAGTAACACAAAGAACCGCTATCAAAAGATGTTGATACCATATACCAATATCAAAATTTGAAGCCTTTAACTTATTAGGCTAATCCCACACCAATATGCATATAATTCCTACCCAGACAGGCACAGCCATGGAGCTCTGGGATGAAAACCATTGTTACATTTTTGCACAAGCTTCTCTTTCTTTCTGTGCTCCCACCACCACTACTGAAATGTACATTCTCAACAACCAGAAGCCTAAAATAGAAGGTGGTAAATTGTTTTTGTTACATCTGAGCTTCCAGATTTCTATCCAAAATTCAAATGCAAGCCATTAAGAGAGTCCTTGGAGAGATTCCTATTTGCAAGATTATATATGAGTAGGAATTAAAACAAATTCTTCATGGGATCCAGATGGGAACAAATGTGACTTCTACCAAGATTATGGACAAAGCAAAAGGTAGCTGGAACTAACACTAACTGGTATTCATCCTTGTCCACAGAATTATGGGGCAGCAAGAGTTTGAGTACTTTGGAAGCTTTAAAAGGATGAATTGGATTTTTAGCCAATTATTGGATATAATTCAGAATCTGTAGAAAGTCTAAAAATTCAATTGCTAGGATTTGTCTGTGGTTTTATACTGTGTTTTATGCTTTGATTCTTCTGCCATTGCTGGACGTAGATTAATTCTTGGCATGATTACTCAGTGTCATTAAAATTTTTAGGATTTGCTTGCCTTTCACTGCTTTGTCCTCTCTATTGGGAAGTAGTGTTGTTTTATTGTTGTCTTTGCTTTGGAGGCTATAAGACATCGGCAATGCAGCAGCTTAATGCTCCCTGATTTGCTCTGTCCCTTTCATTCTTCCAGAAAAAGTAACAGAAATATCAAATCTTGAATGAACAAACCTGATGTAAGCTAAATAGACTGTGGATTAATACCTATGCAAATGAATTGTAACACTAAAGGAATGTGTATTTGATAAATGCACAAATCCTATGATTTATTTAGTGTTTCAACCTTTGTTGAGGACTAAATATTGTCTTGTACTTTAGAAATAAACACAGCAGTGGGAAAAATGCTTCTGGTTGTTTATCATGATTTGACATGATATAAATTATACTATAAAGAGCTGGTATAAGAGAATTGCTTTTCTGTCCAACCTTCAACATTTCGCTACTGGAGACAGATATTAATAAGTATTCATTTGATTAGAATGAAACCAAGAGGGGGTTATTAAAATTCCCTTTGGGCAGGGTTTTTATATGGGCTCCACACAGGTCATAAAATAAATAAATAAATCAGAAAATCAACACCTTTAAAAGCTGCAATTGAAACTTTCACAAGTAAAAATTGCATTATAGCTACAGCAAATGATGCCTGTAGGGAGAAGGCGGGGAAGTGTGGAGAGGTAGGCACTAAGAACTGACAATAATCAGGCCATTATATTATTAAGTGAGCATGCATAACATTATGCCCAACATGGAGCAGTAGTAATAATAACCCTTCCTGTTGTGATGCCTAGGAGAAAGGCATTGCCAGGCATTAGCTTTTGCACATTAAAGCTCAATTTTAAAATCTACTGAATAGATAATTCAGTTAGAAGAAGAAAGAGATAAATAGAAGTTGGTTTATCCTTGGAGTCACCTACAAGCCTTTTGATTGCATAATGGGTGCAATCTTTTAATAAGCAGGGGGCCACATGTTTGGAAGAACTGAGAGTTCCACTCTGAATAGACTCACTTCATTCAGATGAGCAGGGTTGAATTTGGAGAGGTGTTTTCTTCATTTATTAAACATGTTAGCTGATCTTGGCTAATCTTGGAAAAAAACTAAGCAGGGACAGAGTTAGTTAGTGTTTAGAAGGGATCACCCCTAAAAAATTTCAGACGTGTAAGAAGAGTAGGGAATCAAAAGCATGATATGCAATGGCAAACCGCTTCCATATTCTTGCTAAGAAAATGCTAGAAACTTGTAAGAATAAAGATTGATTTGAGGGAATGTTTCACTTCTTTTCCTTATTTTCAGACTTACACTGCAGTTCACTTACTTTCAAATTCAGAAGATTAGGTAGTTGAAATATTACATCTCAGTAACTATGATCAGAGGAGTCGGGGAGGGGCTAAAGCTTACAAAAATGGTTAGGAGGCCAAATGAACCTCTTATGGTTCCTCCCTCTGCTAGACTATGATAGTCCTTTTCAGAGACATCTTAATCTGTTGAGCATTCTACTGTTTCATATCCAAGTGACATGACCAGATTTGCTATTTTGCCACCTTCTTTGTAGCATGTAAATCTTCCTACAGCCACATTGTCCTTCTGGCTCAACAAAATACTTAGATGAGTCTAAGTAACCCATAAATCACAAAGCTTTTCCCACAGAAAAGACACCAAATACGTCTTGCTGCCTGTCAGATAGAGAGCAATAGAGAACTTCTGACAGAACTTGCACAGCTGATAGGTTGCCTATTTCTGGCTCAAATTCTGATAAAATAAGACCAATAGACATCTTGTGACAGATTAGATCTCTTCAGATACCAAACAAATGCTGAAGTGAACTGAAAGTTGTGTCCCATTGAATATTTCCTCATTGCATCAAAATAGTTATACTGTCCACTGCAACCAATATATTATGAAGGCACAATGTCCTGAATTGAAAGATTTTGAAAACATTAAACTCTTGGTTTTTAGTGGAATTTGATGTTGGACTGTAAAATAAATGTTTTCCTACTATCTTAGCCATCAGGACCATGACTCATGATGTAAGAGGAACTTGAGTAAATTACAGTTGCAGATACATTTTTTTTCAATATTAAATCAATATCCACAAAATCAATGGCTCTCAGTCATAATAGGATAAAAATTGAGAGTGAATGGAAATTATTTCATACAGAAAAGTTTTACAAAGAAAATATGATATCGGGTAAATTTTTTATATCTAATTGTAACTGCCTTTGGATTTTTGAAATCTATTTCTCAATTACAGAGATCATATCTCTATATATTTGTTTATGTATGTGTACGTGTGTATATGTATTTCTAACTATTATATTATATCACAGTATTTTTGTGATATTTAAAAATATATATTTTCTTTTTAAAAATCTAATCAGTTTCATTATAATTCATTTTTAATCTATATCTCATTAAATTTTACTAACAAATCAATTTACAACTGCAATTTAAGCAAATCCCAATAGAAGCAAACTTCTATATATCATTCCACTGTTCTTAGTTCACCTAAAATAGGCCTAATCATACCAACCCTTCTTGTAATGTGTCTTCACTACAGATTTAAAAATAAAATTCAATTCATAATTTTATTTAGATCAGTGAAACCATGTCATAGTGTGCAAATAAATAACTGGAAATAAATAGTACACTAACCCAGCCACATTAGGCATCAAAACTAAGATAGCATTTGAATTTTCATTATCAAGAAATGTAGCCCCATATTTTTTCTTTTAAAAAAGGTCGTGTTGCTTTTCTTTTTTCAATCTGGAGTTCTGCTGAATTGCTACGCAACTACAAACAAAGCCAGTTTTTGTTAAGGTAAAATGCCAAACTGCTTTATTCATATAAGAAAAAATGTTCAATGTTGTTCCTAATATTAAGCATACAAGTTCCATGATGCATCACTGCATATTCCCCTCCCACTAAGTATAAAAAGGTACTGATTTCTGGTTTTTAGCTCTCTCTCCTCCCTCTCCTGAAAGAATGATGTACCGAAGAGAAAACATAGATATGATGTAAGTTTATATTTCTACAATAAAAGGATTATTCTGATCATAAATATTTTTGAAGATTAATTTTGGCTAGATCCATTAAAAGTTATCAACAGTTTTATCATAAATAGATCTTTCTGCTCATAAATGGAAACAGCTGAATTTCACAGGCTTGTAAAGGTTTTCCGTTTTAGGGAAATTCTGTTCACTGAAGTCAAATGCTTCTTACAATTCCAATTTCTTTATATATATATATATTCTGGGAGAATCCAAGGAACTGCAACATTCCATCTTCAAAATTTTTCACTAGCAAAGTGCTCCTTATTATTACAAAGTTTGATTTTCTTGAGGATGTGAAAGATACAGCTGAAATATCTGCCATCTATCATCTTGGTGATGACTCAACTTTAAACATTTTATGCAGAATAAATATGTTGGTCTGAAGGGCTAGTTTTTTTTAAAGAACATAATATAGTTGAAATGAAAAGGACCTTAGTCTGCAAATTTCAAGCAGAATTTAATGACACTAAATAGAAAAATAGTTTTATAATTTCCCATCCCTTTCAGAAACTCCTCCCCACTCAAAACAAAACCAAACACATTGGTTGATCAATTTTTGCATCAAATGCAATTTTTTTAAAAGGAAAATGTAGAAAGCAGAGAAAAGTTATTAGTGTTTAAGACAGAAATAGCAACAGCACTTAGACTTATATACCACTTCACAGTGTTTTACAGCCCTCTCTAAGCAGTTTACTGAGTCAGCATATGGCTCCCAACAACCATCTGGGTCCTCATTTTACCCACCTTGGAAGGATGGAAGGATGAGCCAACCTTGGTTGGTGCTGGTGTTGACCTATAAAACCCTGCATGGCTTAGGACGGGGATACTTGAGGGAGACCCTGCTGCCAATAACTGCTTCCCAATGTCCTATGCGCTCTCACAGACAGGACCTCCTTGGGGTGCCATCGGCCAGACAATGTCGGCTGCCAACGCCCAGGGGTAGGGCCTTCTCTGTGGGAGCACCCACCCTATGGAACTGGCTGCTCCTAGAGGTTCGGGTGGCTCCCGACCTCCTGTCCTTCCGGCGGGACCTGAAAACATGGTTGTTCCAACTTGCCAACCTGGACTGAGGAGGGGGATGGGGATTTTAATTGAATTGGGTTATTTTAATTCAGATTATTGGGTTTCATGTTTAATCTTTTTTAAAAATTGTATAGTATTTATATTTATATTGTTTTTATGATTGTACGCCACCCCGAGTCCTTTGGGAGATGGGGCAGCATAGAAATCCAATTAAATAAATAAATAAATAAATAAATAAATAAATAAATAAATAAATAATCTTGACTCAGAAAAAAGAAAGAAGAAAAAAGAAAGAAAGAAAAGAAAGAAAAAAAAAGAAAGAATCTTCTGATATTCCTTACTAAGTTATAAATGCATTTATATTTCATCTTCTCTTGTATTGTTCCACCATGGCTCCCTTCGTTCCATAGTCCACCCTTTCTAATCATACTTTCCCCCCATTTTCAGTCAAAAGTGCATAAAGAATTTTCAGTCAGTGACAAATGTAGTTATTGTTTTTTCCCCTAATTAAAATAGGCAAATTCTGACCAACCATTCTAGTTTTCAATTTATTAGTTTTAGCAAAAAAAGTCCTGCTTTCAGTTGAGATTTTTTCTTTAAAAATTTTGTATCACTATATGTATTTGAATCAACATTTTCTAGCTTGTTTTATAAGCCCACCAAAATAAAATGAGCCTTCATGTTTTCCACATTTCCATCTTTCAGTCTTCTAAAATAGATTATATCTGACCTATTTACAATATTTATATTCTGCTTATTCTACTTGGAGTTCTATATTAATAGTTTACAAATGTTGCTGTAAATCAAAGAAATATATGTCCCAAAAGAGCAGGGAAAGAAACTAAAACATGTAATGCAGTGGTTAATAAAGGTAGCAGGTAAAATTGTACATTGAAATCTTTCCTAATAAGAATCACTTCACAGGTTTCTAGAAAAGACTTCAAAGGGGGCTGAGTTAGAACTTAAGTATCAACATCAGAATGTCCTTTCTCTGGTCTTAAGTCAAACAGATCTCAAGGATTTGATGGTGGTTGAAAGAGTAGAGAGACTATCACCTCCCTTTAGTCCTACTGATAAAAGGAATACCATTAGAGGGAAATGAACATTCCAGATTTTATGCAAAATTGAGAAATACTTTACCTTTGTAACATTTAACAGTACCTGCTATGTGACAATCTGTTTTATCATCACTGGCTTTTTATAGGGTGATTCTGATATCACTTGACATGCAGTGTCAATTAAATAGACATCTTATTCATATGAGCTGAATCAGATCATTCCCCATGAATCTCTGTACTCTTTATCAACTAAGTTGCTACCTGCACTAGTAACAACATCCTCATCTTTAGTAAGTTCTTTTTAATTTCTTCCATACAGTTCTATTTCTGAATTACTGTTTAAAGGTAATTGTCTGCCTTCAATACCAAATCTTTATTTTATTATTTAATCTTTAAGGAAAGGAATTTGGAATTGGAAAAATACACCCTCAGGGAGGGTGAAAAATGGGCCTCCCGGAAGTTCAGGAAGGCTGGAAATGGGCCTATTTCTGGCTTCCAGAGAGCTTCTGGAGCCCAGGGAAGCCAATTTAACCCTCCCAGAGGCTTGAGGAAAGCCTCCAGAACTGGGGATGGCAAAAACGCCCCACCCTTGGCCGTGGTGCAGGAAGCCAACTAGCCATGTCCACCCAGCAACCAGGCAGAGAACCCTTTGCTAAAAAAATTTGAAGCCCACCCTTGCTGCTAATCAGATTACATTTTGTGTCCCATCAGATTTGGATGACTGCATTATATGAAAAAACAACTATGGAAGAAATAACATATTTCACAGTACTTTTCACTATGCTTTTTCCCCTCCCACCCAAAAAAGTTGCTGTGAAAATAATCAATCCCCTGAAAATAAATGGCTTTGCTGTTAGGTAATTTGATACTTCCTTTTGAAAGCAACAGGGAGAGAAGAGAGAAGTTCATGGCCCAAAATTCTTTAAATGCTCACAAAACAAAATGGTTATTTTTTCATTGTAGCCAATAACTACAACTTCTGAAACAGGTTTTTTATGAAGAAGCCATAGTTTTCTAACCTGCTTATGAGAGACGAGACTACATTCAAATCTCAGAAAATTATGTTTTCTAAGATGCAAGCAAAGAATATTATATTCCACAGCTAATTTTAATGTGGCTTCAATTTTGACATTCCATCCCCATCCCATTCAAAGAAGAGGACTCTCTTTCACACATTTTTCACTCTGGGAAAATGTTCTTATTATGTTCTCCTCTGATCTGGTAAAGCAGACTCTATTGCAGCACAAAGGGCAACAATCCATCATTCCACCACTGATCATCCATCAATGTTCATTAAAAATAATGTGTATTCAGGAAGGTATACTGATTGGAAAATAAGAGTTTTAACAGTGTGTTGAAACCGAACTGCATTTAAATAATCCATACAATTGGGAAATCTGCATAGAAAAAAAGAGCACATTAGATAGTGGGGAGGTGTTTTTTATTTTGGTGCCTTGAAGTAAGTGTTGAATCCTGATGACTGCCTGAACTAGTCCATACTGTTTTCTTAGTAAGATTTCAGAAGTGGCTTGCTATTGACTTCTTCCTAAGGTTGTCCCAAGTCACTGGCTTTGTGCCTAGCTCAGAGGTGTCAAACTTGATTTCATTGAGGGCTACATCAGGGTTGTGTTTGACCTTGGGGGGCTGGGGGGCATGGTCAGGGTAAGTGTAACCAGCTCGAGGTACCTGTGTTGGAGCACCTGTGGTGGCCCGGGTTCTCTGCCAGTGAAAACGGGCTCCCAGGCTCCATTTTTGGTTGTGATAGCCTCCTGTAACCCTTTGCCAGCAGAAACAGAACTCGGGAGAACTACCGCAGCCCTTGCATTTTCCGTTTTTGGCTGTGATGGCCTCCTGCAACCCTCTGCCAGTGAAAATGGAGCTCAGGAGGGCCTCCCACGGTCCTCCCAAGCTCCATTTTCACTGGCAGAGGCATTGTGGGCCAGTCCTTTACTGTTACCAGGGCAGTTCTGTGGGCCAGATCTAAGCACCCTATGGGCCAGATCTGACCCGTAGGCCTTGAGTTTGATATCCCTGGCCTAGCTGGACTAAAAACTTCTGGTAACCCAGTTTTTAGACTGATACCTTAACCACTGCACCAAACTGCATGGGAAAAAAACCAAATGCACATTGCCTTTGTGTTATAGAAGTATGTGTATTCTTCATTGATTGAATGTATTATCATATTGGTGCCATCTTTCAGCAAACACATAGATAGAATTTCCCAGTGATCTCTTCCCAACCAATCTCTTCAGATTTTCCAATGGATACCAATCACCACTGGAATTGAGTCCATCTACCTTGTTGCCTTTCATTCTCTTTTTCTTTGTCCATCACCTTTTTCAGCATTATAGACTTTTCCAGAAGGCTAGGCATAATGTGTATGATAATTTAAACCTTAACATTTATGCCTCAAGTGAGGACCCATTTATTTGTTTCTTTGGCTCTCATGGTATTTTCAGGAACCAATACCAAATCTCAAATGTCTCACTGTTCCTCCAATCCTACTTCAAAATCCAATGTTCATTTCCATAGAGTGTCACAGGAATACTCTTGCTTGCACATTGTAGATGTAGACACATCATAGCATCTGAATCCAAATATGTTGGCCACTCTGTCATTCTCCAGATTTGCTGGCATACTTTGGCTAGAACCTTTACTGATTTTTCCTTTGTGGCTCTATATTTCTCTAATTACTCCATCAACCCATGTAGTCTTCTGACTTGGTGATCTAACTTCCCTTGTATTAGAGAGCATACCTCCTAAGGTATTGTGGATGTTGACATCTCTACTATATAAAATTTCAACATAGTCCTCCCATCTTTCTTTGACTTTGCTTGAATCAGTTATTTTCTGTCCATGGAGTCTTTTAGCATACTAGTTGAAATTTGGAATCTCTGAGTTTGGGGATCTGTTAGAGAATTTTCCTATTTTTCCATGTAGTTTTCCATTTTTAGTGTGTTTGCAGATATTTGTTGTACTATTGCTTTGTGTGTCTTCTGCTAGATCACTGAAATGTTTTGATATATTCCTTTCTGAAATCTTTGTCTTCTTTGGTCTTGGCTTTCCTTCACTTTCCACTATTTGTTCTGACATTCAGATTGCCTTCTTTTATTTCTTGGTGTTTGGCAGTCTCTTTTCATATTCATCCTTAACAATATCGTCGATTTCATTTCACAGTTTATCTGGGTCCCAGATAAAGGAGGTTCAGGATGTCAAAGTGATTCCTGATGTTCTCCTTAAAAATGCTGGTATGCAGTCAAGATCATATTGTAAAAACTGCTGACTACCATCTTCCATTTTAGTTTAATATGGAATTTACATTTGAGCAGTTTTTGATCTGTTCCATAATCAGAACTGGCCATGTCTTTCCTATTATAATTTTAACATTTCAATTTTCAAGCTTCTCAATTCCACAATGGGTGAATAAAAATTAAGAAAGAATTAAAAACAAATTGATACATATCAAAAGAAAGGGAAATACAACCAATCAAGTTGTTCCACATTTTTAAAATAATGATGTAATTAAATTGAGTTCTGTGCAATCCATCTGGATAGATAGATGATAGATAGACAGGCAGGCAGGCAGGCAGGCAGGCAGGCAGGCAGGCAGGCAGGCAGACAGACATTGTTTTAGCTTAATTTAGCTTGAGAGAGAGAGAGAGGGAGAGAGAGAGAGAGAGAGAGAGAGAGAGAGAGAGAGAGAGAGAGAGAGTTGGATCTTTCTTTTTTTCTCCTGCCCCTCCCACCCCACCCACCAGAGATCCTTCCCCAACCCTGCCTGGCCCATACCGGCACCACCCATGCAAGTGATGTAGAGTCAGTCACATAATACCCCCCCAGCCATGTCCACCCAGCCAGTCATTAGGAAGAACCAGTTGTTAAATTATTTGAATCCCACCATTGTGTTCTTACTATACCTCTCCTAGCTATATCTTTCCTTCTTTGTTTTACTAAATGGTGTGCTTTTCTTACTGTAAGGTCCAATTCCAATTTCAGTTTGCTGATGCCTAATGTTTAGTTGATTTACTTCTTTTCCCATTCTGATAAACTTTCTCATGTTCATGTTTCTTATATTTATGTTTCTAAGTCTGTCTTTGTGGCTTCGGATGTTTTTTTTTTCTTCACATGGCAACATCAGAAACTAGATAACTCAAAAGCTTTAATTTAGTCACCATTATTTTGAAAGATCCTCAGCTTTTCCTCAATAACACGTTGAGCACCATCTAACCTGAGGCCCATCATCTGGCACTATATCATCAATCACCTTATATTTTCCATCCATGTGGTTTTCTTAATAAACCACAAGAATGGCTTTACAATTGTCTGTAATGATGCTTCTGCTGCTCTCACCCAAGTGATCTTTCACCTTTAGCATTTTCTACCCAGTGTAGGTCTTCGGTTGTTTAAATTGGACAGGTAGGGTGACCTTCATGCTTTTGGGAACATGGCTCTGAAATCTGCATAACAGTTGTGAATTGTTTGATTTTTTTTCAAAAATGACATACTCATTTTGAAAATTGACAACAGTTATATACATTATTCACAGAGAAGAATTTAGACTAATTCAGCAACCTGTTAGAGAATAATCTGAATAATGTACTCTTCCAATGAGTTGATATTTCTTAGTATTTCAACTACAACTACATTTTCTAAATGTTTCTCAACAATCACATGGCAACTTAAACCTGAAATGGATTGGTTTATATTCTGTACAAATATGAATGTTATAGTAATCAGGGAGTCAAGATATCAAGAGTGCCAAGATCATATTATATATTTTCTAGAAAAAAGAGAGTGCAGAGAGTCCTTGACTTACAACACTTCATTTAATGACTGTTCAAAGTTACAATGGCACTGAAAAATTTGCCTTACAACTGTTTTTCACACATAACCACCATTGCAGGATCCCCATGGTCACGTGATCAAAATTCAACTGACTCATACTTATGACAGCTATAGTGCCCCGGGCTTTTTGTGACTTTCTGACAAGCAAAGTCAGTGGGGAAGCCAGATTCACTTAACAACCGTGTTACTAATTTAACAGCTGCAAGTGATTTACTTAAAAACCATGGCAAGCAAGCTCGTAAAATGGGACAAAATTCCCTTAACAACTGTCTGGCTTAATAACAGAAATTTTGTGCTCAATTGTAGCCATAAGCTGAGGACTTCTAAAGTATTTCCAAAGCAATTTTGCATATCACCTCTATTTTTGGCATTTTCTCTTTCCCACATCTCTGCCCTGAAGACCCATTGTACTAATAGTTCTCCCATTTGCGTTCTTTCATAGCACCCTTTCACATTTCCAGTTGTCTTTACTGTCTTTAGTTCTAAAATATTTCCAGCCTAGTATGATCTATAAGCTTGATCTGCAGCCTAATTCCATTCCATCATTGCTCAATCTGAGCTAATCAGTAGGAAAAAGCAAAAAGTGCTTGCCAATCAGTGTTCATTCTCTCTGATTCAATCCAGCCAATTCCTTAGTTATCGTATCCAATGTTCTCAGCCCTTTACAAATTAACAAACCTTGCTTCACTTTCACAAAAGAAGTGAATAAGTTTTCAGTGTCCTCAATCCACCCCTAAAAGCTATTAATGCATTTGCTCACATTTATTAGTATTCATTGATCTGTTAGTTAGCAAAAACTTCTTCCTGACAGTGTGCAAAAGACTTCATTTTTAAATTGAAAAGGAGTTCCCTGAGAAACATAAAAGCTTTTGCTGTACCATGGCCCCAAGATCTGTATTGCAGGACTGCAAAGCAATTCCCTATAAGAGGAGCATGTCATCAAAATTGTTCTGAAGGACTTTTTCAAATAGCAATGATCATAGAACTTATTAATAAAGTGGACTAAACACAAATTTAAGTCCAAGCTTAGAGGCATGAAGGCTGTATTTCCGAAAGAAAAGCATACCTCCCCTGGCAGAGGTGGGGAGACAGAATGTTCCAGAAGATACCAGAACATTCCATTACTGAGTCAGGAGAGTTTGAACACGCCTAAACGAATGTCCTTAAGCATGAAACAAAGTCACCAAGTAAAGACTTAACCAGTCTTACAAGCAAGGTTTAAAAAGAGAAATGCAAGCTATTTTTCAGGTATTGTCAAGGAAATCATTTTTATAAATTGTCCTAACACGAGCAATGAATTCAGAAGCATCTCCTGAGAGTAGAGACAGCAATTCTAGGGGGCAAGTGGCAAATGTAGTAGCATGACATTACAATGTAAGCTTTGTGCCAGTTCTGTGAACACTGTGACATTACACATACATTGTAAGGGGGCAGCAATGCTGTTTTGATCATTTTGATGAAAGCCTGCAATCCTGCAATTCCCAAGAGAAAAAGGGTTATAACAGAACAGAATAACAGAGTTGAAAAGGACATTGAAGATCTTCTAGCCCAACTGCCTGCTCAGGCAGGAAACTCTATACCATTTCAGACAAGTGATTGTCCAATCTCTTCTTAAAAGCCTCCAGTGTTGGAGCATCCACAGCTGCTGGAGGCAAGTTGTTCCACTAATTGTTCTAACTGTCAGGAAATTTCTCCTTAGTTCTAGGTTGCTTCTCTCCTTGATTAGTTTTCATCCGTTGCTTCTCGTCCTACCTTCAGGTGCTTTGGAGAATAGCTTGATTCTCTCTTCTTTGTGGAAACCCTTGAGACATTGGAGCACTGCTATCATGTGACCCCCTAGTCCTTCTTTTCATTAAACTAAACATACCCAATTCCAGTAACTCTTCTTTATATGTTTTAGCCTCCAGTCCCCTAATCATCTTCGTTGCTCTCTTCTGCACTCTTTCTAGTGTCTCAACATCTTTTTTACATTGTGGCAACCAAAAGTGGATGCAATATTCCAAGTGTGGTCTTACCAAGGCACTATAAAGTGGTATTATCACTTCATGTGATCTTGATTCTATCCCTCTGTTAATGCACCCTAGAACTGTGTTGGCGTTTTTTTTGATAGATGTACCACACTGCTGGCTCATATATAAGTGATTGTCCACTAGGAGTCCAAGATCCCTCTTACGAACCTCAAGTTACTACTTGAGGTTCTCATTAAAAAAGATTATACAGGTAAATTACTGTAATTACTTACGATCATAACTGAGGCCTAGCAATTACACTCATGACAGTCATAAAACAAGTCATCTTGTCTCTGACTGATTTTATGACATTCTTTTGCAACAGTTACTAAATGAACATAGCAGCTAAGCAAATGCCACAGTCATTAAATAAATACCGTGGTTGTTAAGCAAACCCACTGTTTGCTATAAAACATAAATTGCAAACATGTGACCAGGAGACCCTGAAAAAGCCATAAGTGTGGTCACCTGACAATGGGGAGGTAGCCATTAAAACTTTAAAACCACGTTGTGAACAGTTGCTAAATGGCCAGTCATAAATTGAGGACTACCTATATAAGGCTACACAGGACTGTAAATATCATGAATAAAATATTCGATAGATTTTGCTGCATGGACAAGGATACATACTACCACTTTATTTAGGACTATTGTCTATTGTTTTTCTGTCTCCTGGCTATTAAAGCAATCCTGTCTATTTTCACCACCCCTTATTCTCTCCCCTTTTCTCCTTTTCTCTTGGTTCCATGGACATATCATATATATTTCAGAAAATCAACAGCAACAAGCGAGAATATTTGCTTCAATAAACTTTATGTTGACAGTAGAAGATTTCACCTCCCAAAGAATGTATTACCTATAGAACAAAAAAATCCTTTATGGGAATGATTAAAGCTATTGATTAAAGCTATTGATTAACATTCTCTGATTCTGCTTCTCTCTTAATGGATTTTTTATTTGCCCCAAATTTAGGTAAAGGAAAATAAGTCATTATAAAAATTGACTTATCTTTGACTGTTATTGTTATTATAAAGAAAAAAAGAAACCCTACTAGAGAGATAATAACATTGCTTGCATTTTTGCTTTTCAATATATGGGCAGAGAGGAAAGGTGCAAAATGTAAATTTAGGTCTTGCATTTTAATTTTGCAATTCTGATATATATAACGCCACCATGATGACGTGAGTTTGATACCCTTGCTCACCCGAACAGTTTCAGGAAGTGATTCAAAAACATGGTAAGATAGTCTTATTCATGGATATTAGAAATCTTAATATTTAGATCTGAAAATCAGCAATTCCCTAACCACCTAAAATAATACATATAATAGTCAGATACTACAAATCTGATATCTCTTTTCCTGCCTGTGTATCTTATCACACGCACAAAAAAAAACAGTTCCGGTGGTTGACATCTGTACATTCCTATTGTAATTGATATATCTCTTTATCCAACCTTAAGGTTTCGAGACTCCACAGTGGCCCTTATAAACTAGTTGTGCGTGGTTGTTAGGTGCCATGAAATGGAATATTTTTAGGAACTACCTTTCCATCTTTCAGAGGTGGCTCAGTTGGTTCTCAGGTTTTTTTGTTGTTGTTTTTGTTTTTGTAAATGGAGAGAGCCTTTTGTCCATGGAAAAGCAATTTTGCCTCCAATCTGTCCTAAGCTCTTGTTTTGTACCTTATTTCAATCTTAATGTTTATTAATCAGTTCTGAGAGGTTGCACCACATTGTAGTGTGTCTAAAATGAAGCTGTAAATATGAACTACAGCTTGGTTCCCTAAGCATCAGCAAATTTAATAGCAAAGACTGAAATGTCTCTCTTTCCAGTTAGGTATAAGAATGTAGTGTAATTCCCTAGAGCATTTGATGATAAAGGTGTATGAGAAGAATTAAAAATCTATTTCTCTGGAGCACCAGGCATCAGTATTTTTTCCAATGTCATTTTCTACTTATTTTTAACTTATTATAACTTTTGGGAAGGTAGCTTCCCCTTCTCTAAATAACTCTGCTCAATTACTAATAAACAACAAACATTCATCCTATCCCATAAATGTGGTCAATGGCAATTGCTTTTTGTTTGTTGTCATCTGAATAACATTCTGCTTTCATGAATTGGAATACATAAAAAGTAAACAAAGGTACTCAGGAATTGATAGCAAGGCCATCATTTACTATTGGGATTCTGCTGACATTTACAGACCATTTAAACTTTGTTTTTCGGGTTTATAACATCAGCCTCAGCACAATCTTTGTAGTGCATCATTGCCTTCAGTGTGGTTATAATGGAACTCACATGAATAACTGGTGGCAAATTAGAATTTCCTATTTATGATTTATCGATGTGCCAGCTGTAAATATTAAAAGGGGTAGAAAAAACTCTTTCTGCATTAAACTGTACCTAAACTATTGCAAAATGTCAAGGTGACTCTTTTTTAAAAGCAAAATATTTTTCTGTGAACCGTAGGGCAATGATTTTGGTTGTATTTCTCCATAAATAAAAAAAAAGTCTATTAAAAAACCAACCTTTTCATTTATGGTATGCAAGATTTATCTGTTATTTAATTCTAAAGATGCTAAAACCTGTTGTTTTTTTGTGGGGGAAATAGTGGTTATATGGAAGCAAAACAATATTTCAAGGCTATGTATGTTTTACATGATTTAAGCTTTCGGTCTATTTACAATCAAAAGGAAGAGTCTATATTTAATTATTTCAGATAAATTTAGCACATGGGAAGGGTATACACTCATATTCTTTTTTTAAGAGCAGATGCAGTGATTGCCTGTCAGTGCTGTACATTTTTCATTGTAAAATTGTTGGGCAATGATTATGCTACTTTGGCAGCAGAGTTTTTAATGCAGTGATTATTTTCTCTTTATTTTTATTTAATGTTCAGTGTGATTCTTCAGTTTTTGGCTTAGGAAATACATTTCTAGGTGGTAATCAGATTGGGCAAAGGCATGCAAATGAAGAAACATGCCTGATAAAGTCCTCAAATACTATATACTTGGATTAAATATTTGGATGCAAAAACATGATTATGGTATTTTCAAGGTATTGTGAGCATGTTGTTTTAGCATTATTGAAGTTTATGGTGGAAGCTGTTATTTCCAGGGTTGACAGCATTTGATTTAGACTGTTGACAGCTGATGATTTACAACAACAAAAACAACAAAATTAAAATTATGGGAACCCTACTTTTCTTTGTTATAATCAGCCAATCACTGCCTACTCTAGGATATTGCATTCCATTCTTCCTTCCACTAAACATAGATAATGGTGCAATGGCAAAACTCTCTCAAGGACTTTTGAAATCTCCTTCTCCAGACACTGATGAATTACTCTCCTGAAAGATAACACGCATGGTAGTTTCACCTCCAGATCTAAGAGCACAAGCAAGAAGAGTTAATGGAAATATTGGGGCAATGTTGGGTATACTTGAAATTTGCTTTGCCCTAGAAGTTAATAACTGTGTACAAATATTCTACCTACAGTCAGAAGTGATATATCCTTTATGAATGTGTCAACTGGACACCAAAATTAGCATTAGTTGCTACTTATGAACTTATGAGAATTATTCTAAATTGGCAAGGGTTTTGTTAGGTTACACAAAAGGATTCACTTTTCTACCTGGTTTCCCGCAGGGACCAGCCACATGCTTCTTGAATGCCAACAAGCAGGATCAGAAGCTAATATTACAAATCTTAGAGACAGTTCATTTTAATAAAGGTTTGACTCAAGGAAAGTGGTCTTTTGTAATACACAACACTAGGGACATGGTGGGGGATATAGGCAAAATGATTGGAAATGTTAAGGCAACAGCAAAGCATTGACCAGAATATGTCAATATGTCCACAATGCCAAGAGCTGAACCAAGGTGAAGCATGTCCACACTGACCTGGAATACATTTGTTCACTCCTCCTTTTTCTTCTATGATGGCACCTGTTCAGGGCTATAATGATGCCAAAATAATGAAATGTGTATTGTGGTATCATAAGATTAACATCCTTTTTTACTTTAATCGCAACATTGCACACTAGTATATGGGGGGGCAGTGGAGGTCAGGCAATTACACCAATCTGATGCACATTTCATCCCTTACCCACAGATGCCTGTCCTCAATAATTAATAGCATTAGCATTAGACCTTCCCATGCTATGTAGCACTTCAGGTAGCAATAATTAACAATGAGAAACTTGTTTCTAGCTATCTTAACTAAAAACCATTGATTGCATTCTCTGACTGAATTTGTCTGATCTCATTTAAACCACCATTCCTTGGTCCAAGAAGGTTAACCTTCTGTCTTTAAATTATTATGCACATTGTTAGATTTGCATGAAGAGTCAGACGCAGAGTGCTTCAGTGAAGAGTTTATTAGTGACTACAGCTCATAACAGACCCGATTTGGCTGGGCTGTGGCTGCTACTTATAGCCAGCAGCCGCAGTTGCCAGCCAATCAGAGTGCAGGGTTTTCCCGCACTTTTTAAACCAATCATTTCTGACATTTTACAAGAACAGTTCAAACTTAACCAATGACATTCAAACCTGCATACATAACACCCCTCCCCACTAGGTTCAGTCCATACTCAAACCCCAACCTATCTAATGTATTCTTTTAAATAGGTGGGGCTCTTACGTGTACGTTGAGACCTTCGTGGTTCAGAAGTTTTAACATGTCTGTTGACATTTCCCTAGTTGGACTTCCTGTGAAAGAAGACCCTGTTTGATTGTTAGAATCTAGTCTCTCCTCCCAACCCATCTCCAGCCCAATGTCAGCACCCAAGTCAGGTAGTGATGTGCAATCTTCCACTTGTAAGGATGGATTTTGGCATTGTGACAGGTTTTGGGATGGTTCCTGTCATAATGGCTCATTACACATGGGGTTGATTCTTGTTTGCTGATTATCCTCATGTTCCTCCCCTCCCCTAGAAAAGCATTAGGTATGGGAACTAGAGAGGAACAATTGCGATGTTCTTGAGGTAACCTGGATCTAAGCTGATCAATGTGCCTGCTCCAGAGGACTCCATCCTCTGTTTGTACCCTGTAAGAACGAGGGCCTGTGATTTGAGTTATTTCAGCAAGAATCCATGAAGATTCACCCATAAGGTTCTTAGCATAAACAGAATCACCCACACTGAACATGCGAACTTTGCTAGTAGAATCAAGTGGTGCGTTGGGTGCGTAAGTGGGATGAAGGTGGTCAAGGGGAGACCTAAGTTTCCTACCCATCAACAACTCTGCTGGGGATAAGTTAGTTGATGGGTTAGGAGTGATGTGCTGAACACTAAGAAGTTTTTCAACTTTCTCAGTGATGTCCCCAGGACCCAATTGCTGAAGCTTTTCCTTGGTAAAACGTACCATGCGTTCAGCCCGGCCATTAGCCGAAGGGTGCCCAGGGGCAGTCAGGGCATGTCTGATACCCAGTTGTGCTAGATAGGATTCAAAAAGGTTGGATGTAAATTGAAGGCCATTGTCAGAGACAAGAACATCAGGTAGCCCGTGGGTTACAAAAAGCTTTTAAGTGCTTGATGACAGCATCAGTTGTGGTGGATGCCATAGGGATGACCTCTAGCCATTTGGAATATGCATCTACTATAATAAGGAAGGTGTGCCCTCTGGTAGGGCCAGCGAAATCAATGTGACTCCTAGACCATGGGCCCCTAGGACATTCCCATTCCTGTTTGGGGGTGAGAGGTGGGGCAGGCCTGACTACCTGATAGTTGGGACAAGATGCAACCCAGTTTTCAACCATTTTGTCAATACCTGGCCACCATACATAACTCCTGGCCAATCCCTTCATCCTTACAATACCAGGATGACCCTCATGTAACATTTCCAAAACCTCTCTTTGCAGTTTTGCAGGAATAACCACCCTGTTACCCCACAAAATACATCCTCTTAATACAGATAATTCAGTTTGCCTGGTCTTAAAAGGTTGGGCAAGGTGAGGTAGATCTTGAAGAGGCCAACCTTTCTTAATCCAGCCTATAACAGGAGCCAATAAAGTGTCTTTGGCAGTCTCTCTGGCAATTTCAGCAGCGTGTACTGGAAGCTTGGCAACAGTTTCTAGGAAAAAGGTGTGTGCCTCAGGTTCAAAGTCCTCCTTGTGACAAGGAAGTGGGCAACGACTCAAGGCATCAGCATGTCCAATGTCCTTGCCAGGCTTGTGGATAAGTGTGTATGAATAAGCAGCATTCTTGGTGACAGGATAATGGGTGTAGGTTTGTCTCCTGCCACAATGCCTAACAAAGGTTTGTGATCTGTGACAATGGTAAATGTTCTCCCATATAAATACTCATGAAATTTCTTGATAGCTGCAACAATTGCCAATGCTTCCTTGCTTAATTTCCTCTCTGCTTTGGTCAAAGTGCGAGCAAAATGCAATAGGGGCTTCCCTCCGCTGGGAAGCCTGTGGCTCAAACCCCCTACTCCAAAGGGGATGCATCACAAGTCAGTACAACAGGTAAATTCTCAGAGAACTGTATGAGCACAGCATCAGACATGATTAGTCTTTTAATACTGTTAAATGCAGATTGTTCCTTCCTGCCCCAGACCCAAACAGACTTTTTGTCAAGCAATCTGTGTAATGGTTCTGCAATGGTTGCCTTCTGAGGTAGGAACATGTGATAAAAGTTAATAAGTCCAAGGAAAGCTTACAAGTCTGTTTTGCATTTTGGTCTAGGGGCTTCTTTGATTGCGTGAACCTTGGCATCTGTAGGGTGAATGCCATGCTTGTCAATCATATAGCCCAAGAACTCAACCTTGTCAGTTCTAAGAGTGCATTTTTCTTCCTTGACTTTTAACCCAGCTTTCTTGAATCTGGTAAGGACTTCTCTGAGTCATTTTCAGCAGACATTAACACATCATCAAAGTAAGGCACTACCCCTGGCAGTCCTTGGAGCATCCTTTCCATAAGGCTTTGGAAGATGCCTGGTGCCACGCTTAATCCAAATTGTAACCTTTTACATTTGAAGGCACCTCTATGAGTCACAATGGTTTGGGTCTCTGCAGTGGAATCATCAACTGTTAGTTATTGATATGTTTGGGCCAGATCCAATTTGGCAAAGACTGTGCCCCTGCCAAGTGAATGTAATAAATGATGCACCACTGGAACTGGATATGCACTCTGCTGAAGCGCATGGTTCAATGTCCCCTTATAGTCTCCACAGATTCTTACTGACCCATCAGTCTTGACTGGTGTGACTATGGGTGTCTCCCATCTGGAGTGGTCAGTGGGCTCTAAAACTCCTTGAGCTATTAGTTTATCTAATTGTGCATCAATTTTTCCCTTTAAGGCAAATGGGACCCTTCTGGGCTTTAAACGAATTGGGGGCACCTTGGGATCTAGGTTGAAAGTGATAGGGGTCCCCATATACTTGCCCAATCCGTCGCTGAAGACCTCTGGAAACTCAGACTTCAGGGCCTCCTCCCATTCAGTGTTGCTCACGTGATTAATGCCAGTCACCTTGATGCCTAGTGGATTGAACAACTCAAGTCCCAGCAAGCTTGGGTGGTCCTTGTCCATGATGGTCAGGGGCAAACATTTGGTGTGGCCTTTGAACTTCACGTTGAATTCTCTTGTTCCAACTACTGGAATCTTGTTCCCTTGGTAGTCTTTAAGAGTCAGTGCTTGCTTCTGGAAATGCTTCTTCTGAATGTTGGGAAGTAGCCTGTGAATAGTGTCCCATGACACCATAGATAAATAGGAGCCTGAGTCCACTTCCATTTGGCAAGGCCTTCCTTCAATTAGTACCTTCACATGTACTTTTCTGCTTCTTAAGGGTGAAGAATGACCAATGGTGACTGTTTGATGAGTTTCATTCTTCCCATTTGCTTCTGTGTTGCACCCCATTTTCTCACTGAAGTTGTTAGGCTTGAAATCTTTGTCAGGAAACTTCTTTCTGCTTGGTGGAGTTCTGGATGATTTGCAGACTCGTGCTAGATGACCTCTTTTTTCACAATGGAGACAGATGGTATCAAAAAACTTGCATTCAGTGCGGGTGCCCCCCACAACCTCTGCAATAAAAGGCATGCCTCTTTCTTCCAAGGTCTTTCCTTTTCTTCTCCATTCTGAGTCTATAAATTCCTTCCTCCACCTCACTACAGTCTGAATCAGGATCTATTTGCTCGCAATGGGTTGTTGTGGATTTTTCCACATCAGGATGGCTTGCGGCCTTGTTAATTTTCTTCATGGCTGCTGCTGAGGACTTGGTAGCTTCCACTGAAGAAGCTTCTTCTATGGCCTCCTTAAGCGTGATCTTAGGTTTCATTAATAATTTGCTCTGCAAAACCTTGTCTTTTAGGCCTAGAACAAATCGATCGCGCATGGCCTCTTCTAAGTTGATAAATTCACATGCACCCCCAATGTCCCTTAAACTTGCCACAAAGTCATTAACGTTTTCGCTTTCCCCTTGATCCCGACGGTAGAATTCGTGTCTCTTAATGAGGCACGATACTTGTGGCGTGTAATGGGCTCTTAATAACTTTTCTAAGTCGAGCCAGTCCATTACCTTCACGTCTGCAGCTCCCGCCAATGCCTTCGCCATCTTGAAAACGGCCAGACCATAGTGGGTGAGAAAGACCTCCCTCTTCCGCTTGTCGGAAATGTCGGCGAGATCGTTTCCCTCCAAATACATTTGGAAATGATCTGCATACGAGTCCCAGTCTTCTGCCATCGGATCGAACGGGGCTGGGGGGGTGTTCAGCACAGCCATCTCTCTCAGCTTTTTCTCCGTGTTGTCTTCTCTTCGGGAAGGATCCCACCTTCGTCGCCAGTGTTAGATTTGCATGAAGAGTCAGATGCGGAGTGCTTCAGTGAAGAGTTTATTAGTGACTACAGCTCATAACAGACCCGATTTGGCTGGGCTGCAGCTGCTACTTATAGCCAGCAGCCGCAGTTGCCAGCCAATCAGAGTGCAGGGTTTTCCCGCACTTTTTAAACCAATCATTTCTGACATTTTACAAGAACAGTTCAAACTTAACCAATGACATTCAAACCTGCATACATAACACATAGTGTGTGTGTGTGTGAGAGAGAGAGAGAGAGAAAGAGAGAGAGTCTTTTTTCCTCCTCCTCCTCCTCCTTTTTTCTATTCAGAATCTTCAGGAATGAACCTGATGGCATCCTGTGCTTATTCAAATAAAAACAGAGAGCAAGTTATACAAAGTTATATAGACCTCTCATGTGTCATATACCCAAAATGTGATATCAGAGTCTACTGTACTGAGGGACATCCCTCCATGCACCTTATGTCTGGACAAAGCTTTAGAAATTTGTTTCCAGAAAAGCTCAAATTATATTGTGTTTCGCTCAGAAGTGTAGCATTGATAGTTTCTACATTGTCATTTTATGTCATGGCATGCATGCATGAATTAAAAGCTGGATTCAAAGCTAAGATCCCTGCATAATCACAGATGATCAGAGCCCACTGTGGTGATGATATGACCCTAATGAGCTTCAGTGCTGTCATTTACAAGTCTAAAAAAAGAAGCCTCATTTAATAGTTCAGAGGCAGAGCGTGCTTTGTGTTCCTTTTCTTGCTTTTTTCAACAGATGCATAATACCTAGTAGCACTATAGAAAGCACTTACTTTTCCCAGACTTCAGATAAACCTACAGTTTTTAATGCTTTTATAAGGAAGGGCAAGTGAACCAAACGGGGCGAACTGTGTCTTTTCACTAAGAGGAGAACATCTATTATTGCAGGGTTTAATACCCCATTGATTTAAACTTGACATTATAAAGAAGACTTAGCAGTTGTTAAAATTTTTGTTAACATATTCATGAAGGTAATGGATGAATTATTATTCATTTTAAACAAAAAGGTTACCTTAGTCCCATATTGCTGATGAAGTCCCTTTAACATCATGTAAAATATAATTGGTTGATGGTTTGTGCTGTAAAAGAAGTTGATGTAAAAGGTTCATAACTATAAAGTCTGATTTTCAGACATAAGGTTCCAATTTAGATTCTAACCTTTACGTATACTAAAACCAATTGCTAATCATCAATGTCTTTAATGTGAAGTATTTCCCCTATTATAATCAGCACTAACTTATACAATTAGATTCTAATGATACTAAAAATAACATGGTGTTTAAAAATAAATTAATTATTCCTATAAAGTCTGTTTCACAGGTAAAATGCTCAGATTTCCTTACACGTAAACAAACTTTTTCTCTTGTAAAGAAATTCAAGAAATTCAAATGAAATGGTGCTATCCATACAGCAACTGTAGGAAAGTAGGCATAATTAAAGAGATCTTTAGATAAAACCCATGATCATATATACTTTTATATAAGAAAAGAATCTGCTGTTAGGCCCCATGAGTGCCAGAGAATCTGAGGCTCTTCTACATCAATAGTAGAGAATATATATAGCTCATGGTTGAACTGAGGAGTTCTTGATTTTCTCTGACCTTGGTTGTTTGCTTGCAGGCATATCATTATCCAACTAGGTAATATCATCAGTGCATGTGTAGGGTTTGCTCCCTGTTTATATTATGCTGATGATACCCAGCTTTATATATCCACCCCAGACCAGATCAGTGATGCTCTCTCCGTGATGTCCCGGTGCCTGGAGGTGGTATGGGTCTGGATGGGGAGTAATAGGCTCCAGCTCAACCCGGCCAAGACTGAGTGGCTGTTCCTCCCGGCATCTCAGTTTTCATTGGATGTACCATCTTTGGTCATGGTGGGAGAGGTGTTGCCCCCTGTTGATAGGGCGAGGAATCTGGGCATCCTCCTGGATTCACAGCTCAGTTTGGAGGAGCATGTGGGAGCTGTGGCCAGGGGGGCTTTTGCCCAGGTTTGGCTGGTTCACCAGCTCTGCCCTTATTTGAACCGAGATGCCCTTCGAACAGTCACTCATGCGCTTGTCACCTCTAGAATCGACTACTGCAACTCTCTTTACATGGGTCTGCCCTTGCGGACAACCCGGAGGTTACAGCTGGTGCAGAATGCGGCCGCGCAGGTTGTGATGGGAGTATCCCGATACTCCCATGTTACACCCCTCCTGCACGACTTGCATTGGTTGCCGGTTGTCTCCCGGGTTACCTTCAAGGTATTAGTAACAACTTATAAAGCCCTAAATGGCTTGGGTCCAGGGTACTTGTGGGAACGCCTCCTGCCAGCATCACTTTCTGATCGCCCTGTTTGCTCGCATAGGAGGGGCCTCCTTGGGATTCCATCGGTCAGGCATTGTCGGCTGGCGGTTCCCAGGGCTAGGGCCTTCTCCGTGGGAGTGCCCACCCTTTGGAATCAGCTCCCCGTGGATCTCCATTTGGCCCCTGACCTCCTCTCCTTTCGCTGAGACCTGAAGACATGGTTGTTTCAACAGGCCGGCCTGGAATGACCCGAGTGGGGGTTTCAGGGTTATTTAATCTTTTTTTAATGTTTTAATGTATTTGACTTGTTTTATTTAATTGTTTTTTATTGTAAATTTGTTCTGTTTTAATGTTCGCCGCCCTGAGTCCTTAGGGAGTAGGGAGGCATACAAGTTGAATAAATAATAATAATAATAATAATAATAATAATAATAATAATAATATACACTTCCAATGTTGGTGGGAGTGTGCTTTTCTCAACCTCCTCAAGCCCTTAGCCCCATCCCCATCATAGCTTACATTTTAATTTGATCTCTTTTAGTGCACACAATATAGGTTGAAAAGAGTCAAGGCATCAGTTCTGTGGTCCCACCTTCCATCCTGACTATGTGTGTGTGTGTGTGTGTGTACACACACACACACACAAAGTTTTGTCAAGTGCTCTGACCTAATGTGGTTTGATTCAAATTTCACCAGAGAAGGACTTGTGTTTTGGTTTTCAAATCAAGTTACTTCCATCAAATGTTCTGTAGAATGTGGTTTTATTTTCTTCTTTACTCAGTGAAGAAATACAATAGAGACTAAAAAAAAGTCAAGCATGAAAATTAATTACTTAGCTACTTGTAATTGTTTGTTCAGTGCGTCTGACTGGCAACACAAAAAGGACTCGCATTTTGTATTTTTCCAAAACTCTGCTTCTATAAAGAGAAGAAAAACAATTTTGTGAATATGGCCCTCTGGGATGAATATCCTTTTCAGAATGATTATGATGGATGGCAGAAAAAGAGGATTGAGGAAGTTGATCACCAGGCTCTTTTATTCCTTTCTATTTAATCTACCACTCATAGAAGGTTTTGCTTACTCTGAAATGACATGATTGACATAGGTAATCAGAAAAGATAAAAACATGTTTGCTCATTTTCAATATTCCAGAAGCAAGTGAGAGACAAATTGTCTGGGAATGAAATGACTAGCAGTGAATAAATATTGTTCCTGCAAAGCCAGAAAGAATTCATTTGGCAACCGCTGGTTTTGAGATGAAAACACAAAGGAAACTAGAGTTCTGGTCATTGAATTCCAACTGTTAGCTACACAAATACATGCAGAAATATTTCTTGAGTCCAAATTTAAACAGACTTAAGAAGAAATAAGCAGAAATAACAAATGTTCACCATTTCCTCCATTGTAACTGATGAATTTTCTATTTTGTGAAATGATCAAGGATTTCTGATTTTTCTTGGTTCTCTGAGATGATGATGATGATGATGACGATGATGATATATGGCAACCTTTATTATTTATAAATTATTATATTTATAAATAAATTATTATATTTATAAATTATTTATTATGGAAACTGAACAAGGAGAGATTCAACCTGGAAATAAGGAGAAACTTTCTGACAGTGAGAACAATCAACCAATGGAACAGCTTGCCCTCAGAAGTTGTGGGAGCTTCATCACTTGAGACTTTCAAGAGATTGGACTCCCGTCTGGCAAAAATGGTATAGGGTCTCCTGATTGGGCCAGGGGTTGGACTAGATGACCTACAGGTTCCCTTCCAAATCTATTAATCTGTATCTATTTTTATAAAGGTGGCAAACTTATCTAATACTCCATTCTCCTCCTTTTTTCCATCTACAACAACAATGGAGTGAATTGGGCTGAGAGAGAATGACTGGTCCAAAGTCACCCAACTGGCTTTAATGTCTAATGGACTCAGAGAACTCTGAGGGGAAGTTCTTGAGAAATGATTTCATATAGTATAGTAAATATTCAGTTTATACTTTTGTTCTAAAATGACTGGTAGACTTATAATTACCCTTTAATTTATTTTATATACTGCATTCTCTCAGAAGAATGTTGGGCAGGTGGGAGAATGAACTGAGATTGCCTAAGGCTGATTGGAAAAAAAAGTGCTCTCACATTTTGTTTTGTATTTCATTAACTAGTAAGAGAAGCAAACATAGATTTAGTAAAATTATTAACCTTAATATTCATTAAAAATTTAACAAGCATGAGAAAATATGTTTTGAACAGAAGTCCACAAATTAACCATTTTTCTTGAAAGTAACCCCTTTTACTGGGGGGAAAAATCTAATTCAAATGTTAACAAACAGTACATATCAAGAGCCTATTTCTGCAAATAGGGTATAGATTTTTCTTTCTAGTGTTGGATGACAATTTCTTTATTAGACTGAAAAAAAGTTCTTAATCTTTTAGTAGATTCCAAATACTGTATTCCAGAAACTGTGATGTTATTATATAGCATAGATCCATACTGACAGTTTGTTGACTTTAGCCCCAAACATTCTATTTAGAAAATTACCCTTATTTTAGTGATATTTCTCATTAATCTCCTAGGATTAATTCCCTCTTTACTTCTTCACTACATGTTTGCCTTTTTTTTATTCTTGAGATCAAGAAGTGGTGATGAAAATAACTAGCACCTTCATTTCTTTGCCATCAGCCGTAAGGTCACAGAACATGCTAGTTAACATTGTCTTTGTCCTAATATTTAATGTTAACCCAGGTTTTTCACTCTGCATTTTTACATGTATAATAAGTTCTTCAGAGTCTGCTTTCATTTTGGCTAACAAAGAGGCATTGTCTGCTTATCTCAACCAGTTGGTGGTTCAGCCTCCTGTTTTGATTCCAGCTGTCATCTCTTCCAGTCCTACCATTCTTATAACATATTATATACAGACATATAATCTGCATTTTGTTTCACTCCTTTTCAACTATTTTTCTTCCTTAGTCTCAAAGATTACAGTAGTTTCTTGTTTACTTTAGAGGGCGGGGGTTAAAAAAAAGAAAAGACAACACTTCTCTTGCTCTTTTTATATTTGTTAACTGTCCTAATTAAAATCTTTTCTTGCACTTCCTCTTTTGATGTTGAAAGTTTGCAGTCAATCATCATACTTCTTTTTTGTTGCCCAAGTCTTTCATCTCCTCTCTTTCCCTAGTTATCAGGGTAGCTTTTTCTGAAAGCCACATGGATTCTTTCCTCTGAAAATTTGGAAATATTCTTTGTGCTTTGATTTTCACAATGTCTCTTATTACTTCCCCCAGTTCTTCAGCTTCCTTTTCACATAAGATAAATGCACTGAATCAATTCATAGCATTGATCTTATATTCTGACTGTATGTCTTCCAGGTCAAATCTTGCTCCACACCTACTGTCTTTAATTATCTAAGTTTATATATTTGACACCAATAATTTATGGTCTGCTCCACAATCTGTTTCAATAACTCTGCTACCTGACTGAATTGAACTTCTCCATCTTCTCTTTTATATTATTGCATGTGCGGGTAATGGCGGCTCGGAGGAGTTGAGCATTGGTGGTTGTTTTGGGAAAATCCCAGGGTTGGTCGTTCGGGGGGTTTGTTTCCTTCTGGAGGGGTGGACCCTGCAGTCGCTTGACCCAGGGTGCCTCCCCTGGGTTGAAGTGTTAGCGGCCGTGGCAGCGATGCTGGTCGGGGGCTTTTTCTTTTCCTCAGCTGGCACCGCCCGGTGCAATGGCTGGGGGTGCAGCCCTACGGCCTTGATGGCCTCAGCGGCCTCAGCGTTTGCACCCGGAAGCCTGTATGGTTTGCGCAGCTTGTGCTGCAAGCCCGCCGTTCGACCCAGGGTGTTTCTCCTGGGTCGAAGAGTCAGCGATGTTGACAGCAACGCTGGTTGGGGCTTTTCTCGGCTGGCGCCACCCAGCGCAATGGTGGGGGTGTGGCGCCTGTGGCCCTATGGCCTCGGTGGCCTTGGCGGCCTTGGCGTTTGTGCCCGGAAGCTTGCACGGCTGGCGCGGCTTGCTCTGGAAGCCCACCTGAGGAGATAGTCGGAATCTTTAGAAGAGCCATCCGAGCAATGACAGAGAAGTGGAGCTTGAGAACTGGAATGACGGTGGTGGCTGTTGGAACGACAGCTGCTGAAGAGACTGTTGGAGGGGTCGTTGAGGACTGCCGGAGAGGCCGCCGGACCATTGGAGGGGCTGTCGGAGGGCCTGCTGGAGTCTGCTGGAGCTGCTGCGTGACTGTAGCACGGCTGCAGCACGGCAGAGATGGCGTGGCAATGATGGCGGCATCAGTGGCGCTTCTGCTGGTGGTGCTATTGGCAGGGGGATGTTTGAAGATCTGCTGGGGAAGATGCCTGGGGCACCGGTCTTTCTATTGGTGTCCTTGGTACTTCCCCGACCCCCCCCCCAGCCTTGGATGTAATGGTGGCTAATAAGGCATCCCTCCTCTGGGAAGTGATTGAGGAGGAGGCTGCGAACCTGGCCTGCATCACCGAAACCTGGCTGGGGCCAGAGGGGTGGAGTTCCTCTGGTTGATTTATGCCCCCCAGTTTTTTGGGTTTTGCACCAGCCTAGAGCCCAGGGAAGGGGTGGTGGGGTGGCTGTTGTTATTCGGGAGACCTTGATTCCAAGGGAGGTCTCTGTTCCCCAGACAGGCGGGTGTGAGACCCTCCTCCTGCGGTTGGGGCCCAGTGGCTGGTTGGGTCTGCTGCTTGCATACCTTTCCCCCAGCTATGTAGCAGCGGCCCTGCCTGGGTTTCTCGATGCACTCACGGGAGTGGCGGTGGAGCTCCCAGGCCTTTTGGTCTTGGGTGACTTCAACTTGCCCTCCCTGGGAGGGGCGTCGGGTTTGACCCAGGAGTTCATGGCTTCCATGGCGGCTATGGGTCTGGCCCAGCTAATACAGGGCCCCATGCACGAGGGGGGCAACATGCTCGAGCTTGTTTTTGTCTCAGAGCAGTGGCGTAGTGATCTGGGGTGGGCAGTGTTAATGCCCAACCCATTGCATGGTCAGATCACTATCTTCTACGGCTGGTCTTCCAACAGGCCACTCCATGCTGCTGGGATGAGGAACCGCTGAGATGGTACCGCCCCAGACGCCTGATGGACCCTGAGAGGTTCCAGGCAGAGCTGGGGTCTCTGCCCATCTCCCTTATCCACAGCTCGGCTGAAGTGCTGGCAGCTGCATGGCAACAGGCTGCCTCGGAAGCCCTCGACCGGGTTGTCCCCTTACGTCCCCTCACTCGCTGCAGATCCTGGGTGGCTCCCTGGTTTACAGAGGAGCTCCGGGACATGAAGCGATGTAGGAGGGGTTTAGAGAGCAGGTGGAGGTCGACCCATTCCAAATCCAACCGAACCCAGTTGAGAGCCTACATTAGGACTTACCTGGGAGCTTTGAGGGCGGCGAGGAGGGCTTACCTCTCCACCCTTGTAGCATCCGCAGATAATTGCCCGGCCGCCCTGTTCAGGGTCACGCACTCCCTCTTACATCAGGAGCCAGAGGTGGACCCTCTGCAGGGCAGGACTGAGGAATTTGGACAATATCTGTTGGATAAGATTGCTCGGATCCAGGAGGGGCTGAGCTCTAATTTGCAGTGGTCTGAGGAGGGAGTCACAGAGAGTCTGGCTGATGTCATCTGGGCTGAGTTTGATCCTGTTTCTGAGGATGAAGTGGACAGGATTGTGCGACGACTGAGCTCTACCACCTGTTTATTGGACCCGTGTCCTTCCTGGATGGTATATGCCTCCAGGGAGACCATGTGGCTGGCCTCGGGCAGTTGTTAATGCTCACTGAGGGAGGGGTCCTTTCCTGCTGCTGCTTGAAAGAGGCTGGTGGTAGACCCCTCCTGAAGAAGCCTGCTCTGGACCCACCAGCCTTAAACAATTTCCGTCCAGTCTCCAACCTTCACTTTTTGGCGAAGGTTGTTGAGAGCATGGTGGCTCAGCAGTTTCCACTTTTCCTGGAGGAAGCGAACTATCTAGATCCGTATCAGTCAGGCTTCCGACCCGGGTTCAGCACGGAGACGGCATTGGTCATGCTGATGGATGATCTCTGGAGGGCTCAGGACAGGAGACTTTCCTCTGTCCTAGTCCTGTTAGATCTCTCAGCAGCTTTCGATACCATCGACCATGGTATCCTATTGCGGCACCTCGGTGGGTTGGGAGTGGGGCACTGTTTTGCAGTGGTTCTCCTCCTACCTCTCGGGCTGTTCACAATCGGTGTTGGCAGGAGGACAGAGGTCGGCCCCGAGGGCACTCACATGTGGGGTCCCTCAGGGGTCGGTCCTTTCTCTCCTCCTGTTCAACATCTATATGAAGCCGCTGGGTGAGATCATCCATGGTTTTGGGGTGAGGTATCATCAGTATCGCTGGATGATACCCAGTTAGTATATCTCCACCCCAAACCAAATCAGTGATGCCCTCTCCATGATGACCTGTTGTCTGGATGTGGTACAGATCTGTATGGGTAGGACACGCAGCTCAACCGAAAGACTATGAACCACAGGCATCTCACGTCAGGTTGATTCCATCTTTGGTCATAAGGGAGAGGTGTTGCCCTCTGTGGACAGGGGCTCAGAACCTGGGAGTCCTCCTGGATTCACGGCTTAGTTTGGAGGAGCAGTGGTGGGGCCATGACCAGGGAGGCTTTTCGCCCAGGTCTGCACTGGTTCGCCAGTTGCTCCTGTATCTGGACCAAGATGCCCTTCGCACGATCGCTCATGCACTTGTGACCTCCTGACTGGACTACTGCAACACTCTCTACTTAGGACTGCCTTTGCATATCATCGGAGAGGCTTCAGCTGGTGCAGAATCGGGCTGCACGGGCTGTGATGGAGTTTCCCGATATTCCATGTTACACCCCTCCTGCGCGAGCTGCATTGGTTGCCAGTTGCCCTCCGGGTGAGATTCAAGGTGTTGGTGTTAACATTCAAAGTCCTTTACGATATGGGTCCAGGGTACTTTGGCGAGCATCTCCACCACAAATCAAACACCGATCGCCCTGTGTGTGCGCACAGACGAGGACTCCTCGTGTACCGTCGGCTAGACAATGTTGGCTGGCGGTGCCCCAGAGAAGGGCCTATTCTGTTGCGGCCCTCGCCTTTTGGAACCAACTCCTTTGGAGCTCCGTTTGCTCCTGATCTTCGCTCCTTCTGCCACGATCTGAAGACCTGGTTGTTTGAACAGGCCGGGCTGGACTGACTTTCGGGGGGTTTTTAAATTATTTTAATTCAGTTTTAAAGATTGGGCTTGTTTGATTTAATTTTTCTTTTAAATATTTATTGTTTGTAGTACTGTGTTTTAATTGTGAGCCGCCCCGAGTCCTTGTGGAGAGGGGGCAGCATACAAGTCCAATTAAACCTATGTGGTTGATTTGAAGCTGATATTTTGTGTCTGGTAATGTCCATGCATAGAATCTGCATTTATCCTGCTTAAGGCAGGTGTTGGCATTATTCCAATAATTTTGTTATACCTCCCAAACAATTTATTGCTGATGAAACTTTGTAACACTGTATTATACTATGACTAGCTAATTAATGATCAGATTTCTGCAGAGATATGGATCCAGGATGATAAATGTGATTTGGAACACACATGGAGGTGCATATAACAATTACTAGGGACACATTATAACAGATTCATTTTCTAGTTTCATGCAGCTGTTCTCCATAGCTGACATGTGATTCTTGGGAAAGATTTATTTGGTTTAAAGGTGTTCCTGACAGGTGCAACATGCGCACTAATTCACATGCTAAACTACATTGGTCTTTTGACTCTGCTTTACTAATCATTTTGTACAGTTATATGTCTTTATCTTGTTATTATTCTTGGATTGTTAATAACATAGCCAAGAAATGAAATCAGAATTCTTTTAGCAAATTCAAGGTTCATTAGATCAACAATGCCATTGTTTGCACAGCATGTTAACTTATGGCCTAATAAGCTGAAGTGTCTGAGTCCAACTTCTTGCATTTGGAGAATACAATTAAATACAACACAATTAAGCCATGTTGGCTAGATTCACCTATTATACTGAGCCCTAAACTGGCCAACCAAATTTAGCATAGTATCTTGAGCAAGCCGGGTATTATTTATTTCCTGAATATATCAACACTAGAAGAATTAAAATATAGAAAAGTGAGTTTGAAAGGTAACTTTTGATAATAATTTGACATTCTGGATCAAGATTCCTTTTTTTAAAAAAACAAGTTTTTTTTATTTTTACAACAAAAATAAACATATAAAACCATCTTTCAGTTCAACAGTGTGTCTGTTGGTTACATATATCCCGTGCACATATTATTATCATACATTTCTTACTTCTTTATATATATAACCATTCTAATCAATATTTTATCTTGCATTGGTCAATTATTACATTATCATTAATATTGTAATTATTATCTTTCAAAAACATATTTCATCCTTACCTAAATTATATTCATTTTCTTGCTCAATCTAAATAAATTAATTGTAATATATTATTACTATTATCACATGTTTCCGTTTCTTACTCTTCTGTCTACCCATTCATAAAATAAATTTCAAATCTTATAATAAACCTTTTCTTCCTGTTCTCTAATTGCCATTGTCAATCTACTCATTTCTGCATATTCTATTATTTTCTTAACTGTTTCCTCCTCTGTTGGAATTTTCTCATTTTTCCAATTTTGTGCAAAAACAATTCTAGCTGCTGTTAATACATTAATAATCAAAATTCCCAATAAAAATATCTCTGGTTTTAAATCTATCCCATATCCAAAATGTTTCCCCCATGCAATCATTCTTTCTTTAACTTACTCTTCCTCTAATTTCACTCCTAATAAATAACTATATAGTTTTATTTATTTATTTATTTATTTATTTATTTATTTATTTATTTATTTATTTATTTGACTTGTATGCTGCCCCCACTCCAAAGGGACTCGGGGCAGCTAACAACTAAAAATCAACAGTAAATTAATTACCTAAAATAGTATTAAATATTGCAAGCCAAATTCCTCTAAAACCCACAGATCCTAAACCAAATTTAACCACCACGCCCTCTTCTTTTCAGTGCCTGTTAGGACTTTGTCTAATTCAGTCAATTCCTAATAAAACCCAGTTACCTTAGTATCTTTTAGGATCAGGATTCCTATGAGTGCATTTTTTTTTTGCTTTTGATATAATTTAATGGTATCTGTCATTGTGAAAGTTGTTCTGAAACACCTCAGAAATAAAGGGGGTAATATATAAATTCTATTTTTTATCTGTGCTCTTGCACTCTTCTGTGAGCTTTCCCATTTTTTTCTTTGTCATTTTAATTTTAGTACAAAAGAAAATTGCATGTTAAAAAGAGAATCTTGGAACATTAAAGCCTGTTGGTCCAATTAAGCAGTAAATTTGTTTTCCCAATAGGTAGGCTGAAAACAAAACAGTAAAACTATAAGCTCATTAGTGTTCTAGTTCCATTTTTTTAGTTCTATGTGTTCAAGATCTCTGTATGAAGTGGCTTTGATTTGATTAAAGAAGGAATCTGAGTTGCTAAGTGGATGTAATGTGCCCTAATTCAAGCAAAGAGGCAGTGCAGCATATCTAAATTTTAGCTGCACAATTGAACCTCTTCTTTTTTTTCATGCAACTTTAATTCCATATTAGTGTGTTTCCTAATGCTTCTTTTTCTGCCATGGACCAATTGAGAGTTTGGTGAAGCCAAGAAACTTAAGAAAAGTATTTAAAGGCATAAAATAAAATAAGGAAAGTAAAAGTAATTTTTGTTCACAGATCATACTTAGTCCATGGATCCCAGGTTAAGAATTAAGAACCCCTGATTTAAGATGGTTTCCATGGTGTCTTCCTTGTGTACGTCTGTTACCCAACTTCAGGCATTATGGATAGATACTCAAGTTTCTTTTGTTGTGCTCCATTAGTTTCAAAATTTCCCATAATGCAATGTAATCTATACACATCATGTAACAATCTGGCCTCATCACTTAAGAGGAAAAAATGGTCTTCAAGCATTCTGCAAGAATTGTTTGGTTATAGACATCTTGCTTTTGGAAGAGGCTGATCAGTAGAGCAAGAGACAGGATGGAGAAAGCACATATTCTGGTTCCAGCAATATAACACTGTTTCCCAGAAGAGGCATGGAACATGCCTATTCTGCAGATTTGATGGGATCAGAGGTGGTATTCAGCAGGTTCTGACCAGTTCTGGAGAATCGGTAGCAGAAATTTTGAGTAGTTCAGGGAACCGGCAAATACCACCTCTGACTGGAGATTTTACAGTATCCTTCCCCTGCCATGCCTACCAAGCCATGCCCACAGAACCAGTAGTAAAAAAAATTTAATCCCACCACTGGATGGGATGGATAGAATCCATTGAAGGCAAGCAGCTGTACAAGCCACTGGGTCACAAAGAGCTTCATAGATGACAACCTGAATCTTGAATTGCATCTGGAAACCTACTGGAAGCCAATGCAGCTTATACAACAGTGTTATTATGTGTTTGCTATATGTCCAGTGTGCCCAAAATTGCACATGCCATTGCATTCTGCAAGATTTGTAGCTCCTAAATGGTTTTGAAGAGAGCCCATTGCAATATTGCAGTTGGAAGAGTTATTAAGGCATGAACATTTCAAAAGTGATAAATATGTAAAATCTGAAAACTGCATTTTCATGTTTTTTTAAGAAATTGATAGGACTGTCTTGCTAATTAGAAAATACATGTTTTGCTATTTTGTCATTGAATAACTGAATATAGTATGTATTTTCTTTTTTAATGTGATTCTAATTCATAGCTGATTAAAGGCACGGGTTAGAAACCAGGTGATTGTGTTCTAGAATTAGCCCCACCAACTAATTTTTCATATTCTGATTTAGTCAGAACAATTATCTGCTTTTATGCACAAGAATTAGTATGGTATTCACAGATTCTGTAGCTAGACCAAAATTAAATCTGGTTAGACTCATCTTATGTATATGTTAAAGATCATCTTTGTGTGCCTTGATAAGTAACCCTTTTGTAAATGTTGACATTGAGAGAGGGCTATAATATCAGCCTAAATATCTTTCTTAGACTATACAAGGCTTCTTTCCAGTTATTCTAATTAATGCATTGCATTGGGAGGGAGTCTTTGACCACAGTGCTTCTGTACTTATTCCATAAGACTGTAATCAGTAACTCATTTATTGGCATGACAATCCCACTGTACTCCATTGGACTTTAGACAGTTATGTGTAGACTTTTACCTTGATTATATTTCAAAAGAACTAGTGACAATACCAAAGGTTGTATTTTGGTATTTGCAGTTGAGAAAGTCCTGAGTTATAGTAATGTGCATTGGATTTAGCCAAATTTCAGGTCCTGATCTACTCTGGCTGCTTTCGATTGATTCTATGAGTTTACAAAACAATTCTGGAATTCTTTCCAGGTGAACAAAAGTACAAAAGAAAAGTCTGCCCAAAATGTATACACAAAAAGCAACATGGTAACTAGGGAAATTATCTAAGCAATAGTGATATACCTCCAGGATACCATGGGTAATTTATCAGGATTCCTTGTTTATCATACCTTGGGAAGAGAAGTTACATCTTCAACCATCTATTGCTCCTATGATTACAAGCCTTCTTCTGTTTGGGGTTGTGATTGCCCAAGTCCATTTTTGCTCTGATTTGTTGCAGCCAGACTATTAGTAGCTAATTCTTTAACCCCAAAAGCAGCTATGAGGGTACCTGGTACAAAAGCCTCTTAGCCATCCTTCTAAGATCAGGTGTTTTTTACCAGATAAGTCATCATTCTAGCCATTGTCTATCCAGTCTTCCACATGTTTCCAACCAATAGCGTTTCTTCTCACCATATAAATATTTTACTTAAAGGCAGTGTGACTATTTACAAAGCAACATTGAACAAATGTAAATTATGAACAAGATATTTTTGACTGATGGAAAAAATGCACCAAGTTTAAGAAGTGCATTAAAATGTCAAAAACTAAAAAAAAGGGATTATGCACAATCCATTTCTTGAAGATAATTTTCAAAGTTCTTTTAGTAACTTGTTTACACGTTTGTATTACTAAAGTGGGAGTGGGATGGCATGGTGGTTAAGAAGCTGAGCTTGTCAGCTGCAAAGCTGACTGACCAGGTTCAAGACTCAAGAACTGCATGACAGGGGGAGCTGTCATTCTTGCCCCAGTTCCTGCCCACCTAGCAGCTTGAAAGCATGAAAATGCGAGTAGATAAATACACTTTGGTAGGAAGGTAACAGTAGTCTGTGTTTCACTGCATGCTCTGTGCTGCAGCATGATGCGCATGCCCAATGAAATGGCCGCTTGCTGCTGAAGTCCGGGAGTGCTTGAGGGTCTTTTCAGTTCCGAGAGGGTATTCAAGGGGGCGTTTATTGCCCCGTTTGCTGATTCCAGTGCCGGATTGCTGGGGGAGGCGGCTGGAATCTGCTGGGCTCGTGAGGAGGTGGTGGGAGACGAGCCTGGCGATGCCTTCTCCTAGGCCTCCATGCTCTGTGGAACGCAGGCGTGACTCAGCTGTTCCAGGGGCGGCGGTGGTGGCGGTGGCGGCGGCGGCAGTGGCGGCTATCCTTCGGCCAAGATTTATTGGCGGTGGCTTCAGTTTCGGCTTCAGCTCCGTCCTGAGGCCGATGGTGGCTGTGCTGTGCAAGATCGTGGTGGTGGTGATGGCAATGACGGTCCCAATGGCGGTGGAGTTGAAAGGCCAGCAGACTGATTTGCGAGGCTTGAGGATAGAGGGTAGAGAGGCCCTCACTGTCGCTGCTGGCTCTAGCCTTCCCACAGGTTGGTTACCACCGTAGCATTGTCCATCCGCTGCCCCATCACCCCCCTTGGCTTCTTAGGACACACTGCTCACTGGGCTGATTTTTCCATCGATTCGCCCTACTTATGCCATCTTCTCCACTTGTCTTATTTGTACCATCTATGCTGGACTCAAGGTGATGCAACTACTGGTACAGGACCATCAATCCCGAGCTGTAACCCCCAGATGAGCTGTTTAGGTCTTTCTGGGGGCCTAGGTTCGGATGATTTCCAGTGCTGCATGGATATCCTTTTTGTATTTGTTCTTGGTCAATGGCTGTTGGACTTTGTTGCGCCTCCCGCTGTGGTGAGAGAGCACTGTGAGGGACACACCTTTTCCTTCTGGGTGCCATTTAACATCGTTTGGTCATCTGTCCTAAGAATAACTTCGGGGGTTGCCCGCGGTGAGAGAGCGACGCTCAGTCCTGGTAGTGGCCCTGAATATCGGCCACAGGGTTGCGGTGAGAGGGCAACCTGGATCTGGATCTGGACTGCCCATTTGAGAACATTTAGGACTCAACCAAGACTTACAATCCGGATATTGTTTATTCCATCAATAGACCCTCTTTTCCTCTGGCTCATATGTTTACACTCTAATGACTTGGACCTATTCGGTAGCACAGTTGCAGGCCCTGAGGGGGTCCCCCCTCTCCTGGGTGTGGCCTGCTATATTGTCATCGGCCTATCTCGAGGACGGATCATGGAATCCCGAGAGATGGCATGACGGGATAAGGGGTCGGGGTTGGGGCTCCGGGAAAGGGAGTAAGAGGGTTACCAGGGCCCCATTAGTTAAATTTTTAGATAATTTTTTAAGAAGGTTAGGGAGGGGAGTGGGAAGTGATTTTAAGGAGGTACGATGCAGCCCAGCCTGGAATCGTGGGGGGGGCAGGGTGAGGGGGCGGCGGGGCTCCGGGGAGCGGGGCGGAAGCTGCAATTTCCAGGGTGGTTGGGATTGGCAGGAGATGACGAGGCATGGGGCCATATCATGTGCTGAGCGTGCGCCCCCGCTGTCTTAGAGTGGTGGCCCACTCTGACCCTATTGCCTCCTCCCAATTCCCTAAGGACTTGGGAACTGGGACCCCAGGGCTCCAACTGGTGTATTTTAATGCCAGGTCCGTGGCTAATAAGTCTTCCCTACTTCGTGAGGTAATCTAGGAGGAGGCTGTGGACCTGGCCTGCATCACCGAGACCTGGGTGAGCGCAGAAGGCAGGCTCCCTCTGGTTGATTTATGCCCCCCAGGTTTTTGGGTTTTGCACTTGTCACGAGCCCTGGGGAGGGGTGGGGGGGTGACTGTTGTTATTCGAGAGACCCTGATTCCAAGGGAGGTCTCTGTTCCTGAGATAGGTGGGAGTGAAACCCTTCTCCTGAGGTGGGGGCCTGATGGTTGGGTGGGTCTGCTGCTTACATACCCCTCCCCCAGCTGTGTGGCAGCGGCCCTGCCTGGGTTTCTCGACGTCCTTTCGGAGGTGGCGGTGGAATTCCCAGGGCTTATAGTCCTGGGTGATTTTAACCTGCCCTCTTTAGGGGAGGCATCAGGTTTGGCCCGGGAGTTCATGGCTTCCATGGCTGCCATGGGCCTGACCCAGATAATCCAAGGCCCCACTCATGGGGGGGGTAACACTCTTGACCTAGTTTTTGACTCGGAACGGTGGCGTAATGATCGAGGGGAGGCTAATTTTATGGCCCTGCCTGTTCCATGGTCGGATCATTATCTCCTGCGGCTGGTCTTCCATCAAGCTGCCCCTCACTGCTGGGATGAGGAGCCACTAAGATGGTTCCACCCCAGACGCCTGATGGACCCTGAGAGGTTCCAGGCAGAGCTGGGGTTTTTTCCCACTTCCCTTGTCCACAACTCTGCCGAGGACCTGGCAGCCGCCTGGCAATGGGCTGCTGTGGGTGCCCTCGACAGAGTTGTCCCCATGCGTCCCCTCACAATCGTGGATCCCGGATGGCTCCTTGGTATACCAAGGATCTCCAGGAGATGAAACACCATCGAAGGGGCTTGGAGAGCAGGTAGAGGTCCACCCGCTCTGACTCCGACCGAGCCCAGTTAAGAGCCCATATTAGGACTTACCTGGTAGCTATGAGAGCGGCAAGAAGGTCTTATCTCTCTGCTCTCATAGCATCTGCAGATAACCACCCAGCCGCCCTGTTTAGGGACACCCATTCTCTCCTACGTCCGGGGGAGATGGTGGACCCGTTGCTGAGGATAAGATCACTCGGATTCGGAGCGGGTTGAGCTCCAATTTGCAGTGGTCTGATGATTGGGGTACAAGTAGTCTGGCTGAAGTGACCTGGGCTGATCCTGTCTCCGAGGATGAAGTGGACAGGATTATGCGGCGTCTGAGTTCCACCACATGTTTGTTGGACCCATGCCCCTCCTGGTTGGTAATTGCCTCCAGGGAGGTCACCTGCGGCTGGCTCCAGGCAGTGGTCAATGCTTCGTTAAGGGAGGGTGTCTTTCCCTCCACCTTGAAAGAGGCGGTGGTGAGGCCCCTTCTGAAGAAGCCCTGCCCTGAAGACCTGTGACGTGTTAGACAACTTTCGTCCAGTCTCCAACCTTCGCTTTTTGGTGAAGGTTGTTGAGAGTGTGGTGGCTCAGCAGTTTCCACTTTTCCTGGATGAAGCGGACTACCTGGATCCGTACCAATCGGGTTTCCGGCCCGGGTACAGCACGGAGACAGCATTGGTCGCACTGATGGATGATCTCTGGAGAGCTCGGGACAGGGGTTTCTCCTCTGTCCTAGTCCTGTTAGATCTCTCAGCGGCTTTCGATACCATCGACCATGGTATCCTTTTGCGGTGCCTCGGGAGTTTGGGAGTGGGGGGCACTGTTCTGCAGTGGTTTTCCTCCTACCTCTCGGGGCATTCGCAATCGGTGTTGGTGGGGGGGCAGAGATCGGCCCCGAGGGCTCTCACTTGTGGGGTCCCTCAGGGGTCGGTCCTCTCGCCCTTCTTGTTTAACATTTACATGAAACCACTGGGTGAGATCATCCGTGGCTTTGGGGTGAGATATCATCAGTATGCTGATGATACCCAGTTATACATCTCTACCCCAAACCAGGTCAGTGATGCCCTCTCCGTGATGAACTGTTGTCTGGATGCGGTGCAGATTTGGATGGACGGAAACATGCTTCGACTCAACCCAGTCAAGACTGAGTAGCTTTACATACCGGCATCTCGGTCCAGTCAGGAGTGTCCATCGTTGACCATAGGGGGAGAGGTGCTGTCCCCTGTGGATAGGGCATGGAACTTGGGGGTCCTCCTGGATGTGTGGCTCCAGCTGGGGGAACAGGTGGGGGCCGTGGCCAGGGGGGCCTTTGCTCAGGTTCGTCTGGTTCGCCAGCTGCGCCTGTTTCTGGACCGAGATGCCCTGCGTACAGTCACTCATGCTCTTGTTACTTCCCGACTCAACTACTGCAACGCTCTCTATTTAGGACTGCCCTTGCATACCATCCGGAGATTGCAGCTGGTGCAGAATGCAGCCGCACGGGCGGTGATGGGAGTTTCCCGATTCTCCCATGTTACACCCCTCCTGCGTGACCTGCATTGGTTGCTGCTTGCTCTTTGGGTGAGATTCAAGGTTCTGGTATTGACATTCAAAGACCTACAAGATGTGGGTCTGGGATATTTACGGGAGTGTCTCCAGCCGATATCAAGTGCCAACCGCCCTGTGTGGGCACACAGGCAGGGGCTTCTCAGGGTCCCGTCGGCAAGTCAATGTCGCCTGGCAGTGCCCCGGGGCCGAGCCTACTGTGTGGCGGTTCCCGCCCTGTGGAAGCAACTACCCCTGGGGCTCTGTCTGGCCCCTGACCTCTGCACCTTCTGCCACAACTTGAAGACCTGGTTATTTGAACAGGCCAGGCTGTACTGACCTCCTGGGGAATTTTTTAAATTTAATTTTAATTGAATGTTATAGTTATTGGGCTTGCATTATTTAATTCTTTCTTAATTATTTATTGTTGCCTGATTTTAGTTGTGAGCCACCTCAAGTCTTCGGAGATGGGACGGCATACAAGTCCAATAAATAAATAAATAAATAAATAAATAAATAAATAAATAAATAAATAAATAAATAAATGTTGGCCACATGATTGAAGAAATGTCTTCAGACAATGCTGGCTCCCTTGTTTAAGAAATGGAGATGCCCCCTAGAGTTGGACTGGATAAGGGAAAACTTTTCCTTTTTTATTACTAAGCTACATAGAAGAAGGGCATGAAAACATCCTAATTGCTTTAGTATAATCCTAATTATTTTATATAAATGTACATATTGATGGCTAATACAATGTGACATCTATACATTAGAATCTATTTGAATTATAATCACAATAAAAACAATGGAAATGTATGATTCACCCTGAATTCATATTAAATGCTGTATTTTATGTAACTAATAAATATGCAAATTATGGTATTATTATGTAAATTGCTCCATTCAAATGCTAAGTTAAGGAAGAAAGATATAAACAATTTCATTTCAATTAAAAATTACAGTTGTCTGAAGATTGTAGTTTGTAAGAAGGGATTACTTGACAGCCAACAAATGTTGAGAATTTGTTATTTCTTCATTACATTGAACTTCACACATATTCCACCAATTATGAGTGAATCATATTAAAAAGCAGGACACTAAATATTGCATTTCGCAAGAATTTCCTTTCCAGTTTTCTCTAAGAAAAATATCCTCACAATTAGAGTGAATAAAGACATTATACTGTCATTTTCCTATTCTTGGAAATACTTCACTTTATCCCAGGACCAGTTTGAAATGAAAAATTGGAGGGAAAAGGTGGACATTCATAAAATACCTGAAGGAAAGGGAGCTAAGCCCTTGATTTAGAGTCAAATCAAGCCATGAAATCTTGTTCAAAATTATGTAGGCTTTTTGTATTTATTATTTTCAAACAGATTGTAAATTGAAAGATGAGTATGAAGTTTCACTTCTGCTAGTGAGGCAACTCATAGCTAGTAGACCAATAACTATTTTAAAAAATAATATATAAAGACCTGTTTGTCTCTATTTGGTCTCAGTTTGACTGGGTTTCTTCTTTTTTTCCCTTCCCTTCTCTTTTTCTTTCCTTTATCATTTTTAAGATTAAGGATTATTTTGTTTAATTTTATTTAGCTGTTTCTGTCTAAATATCTAAGATCAGATGTTTACTGCTTGTCCAGCAAATCATCAGCAGTCCTTTCAATTGTAACATTTTCTTAGAGTGAGGTCAAACTTGCCAAGTGTCAATCAGTCCAGTGGTGAGAGGCAGCAAAAGTATACTACCTCTGAGGTCAATTCAATTATCAGTTTTCAGTGCATGCCTTGCCTATCACCCCAGAAGAACAAGTGGCCAGATAAAAAACTTGCTTTTAAATCTATTTCAGTTTCAATATTTAATTTGGGTTATTTGTTGAACAACATGGAAGTTGATGCTTTGTCTTTCTTGCTATGCTCATCTGGCAAAGTCATGTGAGGGAAAGATCTTGTGATGAAATCTTGAAGAAAACCATCTAAAATTTTGCAGGCTCTAAAAGATCTGCTACTCTTGAATTTTGCCCCCCAAAAATAAATAAATAAAGCAGCTGCAGGTGTTTTGGTTCTTCTTCATTATAACCCTTTACCTTTCCTAAATTGAATTTATGAAGTGGCTTAAATCAAGTCATTTTGTCTTTTAAATCTTGGATTATAAACTTGAATGTAATCATACTCTCCTTGAATTTGAATAGAAAGACTGATTTGCACAGACCTATTTGATTTTCAGCTTACAAATGAAGGGGAAATGTACATTTCAAACAGTCTTACTGTCCAAGTTAATATACTGAAGTTGGATGCATATTTATTCATACACAGAAGAGATAAATTAAAATCAATGAGACAGAGGTTAATTATGACTGATTTAAACCCATCTGATTTCAATGTGCATCTACTTCAGCTATGCAATATGGATCCTGCCTATTGCTTAGGAATGGAACTGTTGCTATGAGAAATTGTTCCTCTAAATAAGTTTTCATTATACAGATGCTTGTTGGGATGTCATGGCATACATTTTATTTTCAAATGGATGAGGATTTCTGTCAATAACTTTGCAGGGAACCCTGAAGTCATTCTTTTCAAATATAATTAACTGTGTAATAAGGTATTTCATTCCCAGTCTTCATTCAAAGAAAGGTAGTGACAGCACTTCTAGAAAACAATAATGGGTTTAAAATGTAAGCTGATTAGGGGACTGGAGACTAAAACATATGAAGGTTGGTTACAGGAACTGGGCATGGCTAGTCTAGTGCCAGCTAAATATTTGACTGCAATGTGAAGGGATTCATGTATACTTTCAAGAAGAAGAAGAAAAGACTGATTGGAAAGGAGCAATTGCAAATTGATCAATTGCAATGAGTTAGATCAGGGGTATCAAACTCACATCATCACAGCAGTGTCATGTGATGTATCAAGATAACAGATAACAGATAATCAGAGTTGGAAGGGACCTTATAGGTCATCTAGTCCAACTCCCCGCCCAAGCGGGAGACCTTACACCATTTCTGACAAATGGCAGTCCAATCTCTTCTTCAAAGTCTCAAGTGATGGTGTTCCCACAACTTCCGAGAGCAAGCTGTTCCATTGGTTGATTATTCTCACTGTCAGAAAGTTTCTCCTCATTTCCAGGTTAAATCTCTCCTTGTTCAGTTTCCATCCATTATTCCTTGTCTAGCCTACAGGTGCTTTAGAAAATAACTTGACCCCTTCCTCTCAGTGGCAGCCCCTCAAATATTGGAAGACTGCTATCATGTCTTCCCTGGTCCTTCTCTTCACTAGACTAGCCATGCCCAGTTCCTGTAACCATTCTTCATATGTTTTGGTCTCCAGTCCCCTAATCAACCTGGTTGCTCTTCTCAGTACTTTTTCTAGAGTCTCAACATCTTTTTTATAACGTGGTGAACAAAAATGGATGCAGTACTCTAGATGTGGTCTTACTAAGGCTTTATAGAGTGGTATTAGTACCTCACTTGATCTCGATTGTATCCCTCTGTTAATAGAATTCAGGATTTCATTAGCTTTTTTGGCTGCTGCTGCACACTGCTGGCTCATATTTATCTGGTTGTCCACTAAGACTCCAAGATCTCTCTCATAGTTACTGCTATTGAGCCTGATTTCACCCAGTCTATATGTGTATTTTTTATTTTTCTTGCCTAAGTGTAGGACTTTACTTTTCTCTACACTGAATTTCATTTTGTTAGATACAGCCCAGTGTTCTAGTCTGTCAACATCCATCTGGAACTTGAGCCTATCTTCTTGGGTGTTAGCTATTCCTGCCAGCTTACTATCATCTGCAAATTTGGTAAATTCCCCTTCTATTCCCTCATCTAAGTTGTTAATGAAGATATTGAAGAGTACTGGGCCTAAGACGGAACCTTGAAGAACCCCACTGTTTACTGTACTTCCCTCCATGTAAATTTAGACCCTTTAAGGACTACTCATTGAGTATGGTTTGTCAGCCAGTTGCGACTCCATCTAGTGGTGGTGCTATCTATTCCACTTTTTTCTAGCTTACTAAGAAGTAGGTTGTGGTCTACTTTGTAAAATGCCTTGCTGAAATCTAAATATATTATGTCCACAGTATTTCACTGGTCTACTAATTTAATCACTATGTTGAAGAATGAAATAAGATTGGTTTAGCGACTTCCGGGTTGAGCCTTCTCAAGAACGGGTGGCGGTTTGTGATCGTCCACGACCGCAGCCTGGGTCTTGCGTCTGAGAGCCCCGATCCTGCAAGGTTCGGGGCTGAAGCTGCCTCGTAGGGGCGGCGGAGAAAGGGAAATCTGCCAGCCAGAGTGAGGGGAGCCGCATCTCCCCCTTTTTGGGTCTGGTCTTTTCCCTCCGAAGACGCAAGAAGTGGTGGTCAGAAATGGCCACCTCGAAGAGAAGGTCTCAACGGATTAAGATTGGTGCAGGAGGAAAGAGAGAAGTCGACAGCAGAGGAACCGAGTATCGGATGGTAAGATCAAGGCACCCGGGATTAAGATAAAGATGAGTTTTTAAAAAAGAGAAACAGAAGCGGCGCAGTTCCAGGTGATGAAAAAAAATAAGTAAAATATTTTTGACAGCTATAAGGGGCTTCGAACCGGGAAAGGAAGAACCAGCGTAAGAACTTAAGTTTGGGGCTCGGAAAACTTTGAATATCAAAATAAAAGGAAAGGGTTAAGACTCTGTGCAGAAAGTGCCACTTTGTGGAGAAAAATTGGAAGCTAAAGAAGTAAGAAACTATCTTGTTCCTTTGTGGATTGGAGTTGTTACATTTTAAAGAGACGCAAGACTCATAGAAAGTGAAAGCTTGAATACACAAAGACGGACTATCGGACTAATTGTTGATATTGATATAGACTCTGGACCTGGGTTAGGATCATAGAAAATTTAAAGAAGAAGAAATAAGGAAAATTAAAATTTTGGTGGTCATCCAAAGAATCAAAATGGAGTTTAAAAGTATGAAAGAACTGTTACAGGAAGTGACTGAACTAACTTGGCATGTTGCAGAAAATATGGGCATTCAAATGCTGAACAAAGAAGAAGGAGCCTTGGAAAGGGTGGAGCCAGCACAGGAGAAAGCCATCTTAAAAAGACAATTAATACAAAGATTAATACAAATAAAAGGGAAAGGAAGGGTGGCTAAAAAAACGGAACCTAAGAAAGTATCTAAAAAGGGGAACATTTACGAAATTAAGCATGTTAGAAAGGTTCAGAAGGAAAGGAACAGAAAGGTAAAGAGAGAGAGAGGGATTCAAACTGGATAGAGAAGGGGGGGAGCAGGATAATAGGGAGGAGAAGGAAGTCAGCACAAGCGAAAGCCATTTTAAGAAAACAACTAACACAAAGATTAATACAAATAAAAGGGAAAGGAGGATGGTCAAAAAAATGAAACTTAAGAAGGTAATTAAAAGGGGAACATTTATGAAATTAGGCATGTTAGAAAGGTCCAGAAGGATAGAGAGCAGAAAGGTAAAGAGAGAGAGAGGGATTTAAACTGGATTGAGAAGGGGATAGCGGATAAAAGAGAGGAGAAGGAACAAGAAACAAGAACAAAAGATAGAGAGACACGGAGATACATAATAAAGAAAACTTGTTTGCATAGAGATAATGGTTAACGATTTAAAAGGGGGTTCTGCATGAAGAAATGGTAATAAGAATATATTGATTATAAAAGTATAAAACAATAGGGGTTACTGACAATTTTTACTGGTAAAAGGTCACATTTTTATTTCTTATTTACAAAAGAAAGCTAAATGATGATTAGATGAATTGAATTAATTGAAATGATTTTAGAAAATGTCTAAAATGAGGTTTGTCAATAACTAAGATTAGTTATTTTATTATTATCTTGGAACCATAAATAAATCTTAGGGGGATATGTGTTGCAGAACCCGATCGATTAGAGATATATTGTAAGGGAGCTTTTTTCCTATTTTCTTTTTTTTCTTTTCTCTCTATCTTTCGTTTTAAAGGGAATGATTATGATTATGCTACTATATTAACCACTGAGGTGCCACTTTCAAAGTAGTAAAAGGGGGCAAGTCTAGGTTTTTTTTCTTTCATTCTTTTAGTGTTAAAATTTGTACGGATTTAGAATTATGGAGAGAATATGTGATGAAAGGGCAAATCTGACGGACAAAAGAATTTTGTAAATGATAAAAGAGTATTAACAATGTGAAGATAATTAAAGGATAGATATGGATGAACCTTATCTTTAATATGATGGGCAAATATATTGTTATTTGTAAGATTTATAAATGAAGTTTTTAAAATATATATATATATTTGCAATTAACTGGAAATGAACTGGGGGGCTATACAGATTGAGATTAAGATTTGAGATTAGGATTAATTTCTTTGATCCTTTGTCTGCTAAAATGGAATAGAAGTGAAGTCAAATGTTTAAAATGAATATAGATTTACTGTCATATTTGCATGTAAAAGTGACGACCCGGGAACATGCTGTCTACTGAAAAGAGCTGTTTTAAAAAATTGTTAAAAATTGAATAAAATTTGTTTAAAAAAAAAAAAAAGATTGGTTTAGCATGATCTGTTCTTAACAAACCCGTGCTGACTGCTAGTTATTACTTTACTTGTTTCTAGATGCTGGCAGATCTGTTTTTTTAAATTATCTTTTGCAGTATCTTCCTGGGTATTGATGCTAGGCAGATTGGTCTATAGTTGCCTGGGTCTGTTTTGTTTTCCTTTTTTGAAGATAGGAACCACATCAGCTCTTTCCTAGTCCTCTAGTAGTTCCCTGGTGCTCCAGGATTTTTGAAAGTTATGGTGCAGTGGTTCTGAGATGACCTCTGCCAGCTCCTTTAAAACTCTGGGACATCAGGCCCTGGTGATTTGTCTTCATCAAGATCAGATAGGTGTTCTCTTACTATTTTTTTTGCTTATTTTAACTTCTATTTCTGGTCTGCCTTTTACAGTTATGTTTTTGGTGGGTTGAGCTATAGTTTCTTTTTGCGTGAAGACCGATGCAAAGAATGAGTTAAGCAGTTCTGCTTTCTCTCTGTTGCCTGTTACTTCCCTGCCGTCTTCTCTCTTTAGTGGACCGACTGTTTCCTTGATTTTTTTCTTGTTATTTATATGTTGGAAGAAATTTTTTTATTATCTTTGACTTTTGTTGCAAGTTTTTGTTCTGATCCTTTGCTTTCCTGACTTCCTCTTTGCAGATTCTGGCTATCTGCTGATATTCTGCCTTGGTTGTATGTCCTTCTTTCCATTTTTTGTACTTGTCCCTTTTTTCTTTCAATTTGCCAGAGAGATCTTTGTGCAGCCATGCTAGTTTCATCTTGGATTTCTTGTTTTTCTTTCTCAGTGGTATTGTGCTGGTCTGGGCTTCTCTGATCGTACTTTTCAGAGTTTCCCAAGATTCTTGAGTTGTTTTCCTTTTTAGGATTTTCATCCATGGAATCTTTCCCGAGTTCCCTCTGAGTTTATTAAAATCAGCTCTTTTAAAATCCAAGACTTTGGTGTCATTATGTTCTATTGCTTGTGTTTGTGTTATGTTGAATTCTAGTATGACAGAGTCACTCTCACCTAAGGTTTCTGCAGTTTCAACTCCCTTTATCACTTCTTCTCTGTTTGTAAGAATTAAGTCCAGTATGGCTGTCCCTCTAGTTCTATCTTCTATCTTTTGGACAACAAAGTTGTCAGCTAATTTGGTTAGGAACTTATTTGATTTCTCACTTGGTGCAGAATTGGTTTTCCAACTGATATCAGGATAATTGAAGTCCCCCATTACTATTGTTGTGTGTTTCCTGCATATGTTTGTTAGTTGGTTGGCAAAAAGGACATCTATTTTTCCTGTTTGATTGGGTGGCCTATAATAGACACCTATGGCCATGTCATTCTTTTTTCTTTTATATTGACCCATATGCATTCTAGGAGGTTTTCATCTTTGGTTTCGTGCATTTCTGTAGCAATATAGTGGTCCTTTACATACAGTGTAACTCCACCTCCTGTTTTATGGGGTCTGGTTTTTTGGAACAGTTTGTATCCTTCTAGCAGTATGTTCCAATCATGGGTTTCATCCCACCAAGTTTCTGTTATTCCAACTATGTCACCTACCTTCATGTATTCGTAGTTTGAATTCACCCTGTTCGTTCCCCAGACTTTGTGCATTTGTATATAGGCACTTGAGATCTTTATGTCTGACGCTGTGTTAACTGTCTACATAACAAGTGTTGTGCCTGCCTGCCCCTACTTTCTTGCCACAATACCTGTTTCCCCCTCGCTAAACCAGGTGTAAGCATGGCCAACACATGATTCATCTGGCCCCCAGGCTGGGACTTTGATAGCCCTGTGTTAGATTAAGTGGGAGAATTAATCTGCCCTTTGTATTGCAGTTCAAGCAATAAGAATAAAAATTTTCTTTAAGAAATGGTAAAAGAAACAACGAAGATAGGCAACAGGAAATGAACAAGAATTAATCAGAATAATTCAAAAGTTATTTCTTTATATACTTTCTATTCGTGTTTCTAAACCTTGGCAACTTAGAGATATCTGAACTTCAACTCCTAAAATTTCCCAGGCAACATGCAGCTGACTCTGGAAGGCTTACAAGATTAAAAGACACAACCCCAACAAGAACCTTGGTGGTGCAGGCTGTTAAATGCCTAGCACTTAGATTCACTTAGTTCCAGCTGCCTGCAATTAGTGTAGGCTCGAATCCCACCAGGCTCAAGGTTGACTCAGCCTTCCATCCTCTTGGGGTAGGTAAATTGAGGACCCAAGATTGTTGGGGGCAATAAGCTGACTTTGTAAAAATGCCACTTAGTAATAAGCAGGCATATACAATGAAGGCTATTGCTGAGCGCATTGGGTTGTATCCCAAAAATTGTAAGCCACCCTGAGTCTTCAGAGAAGGGCGGCATATAAATGTAATTTTTAAAAAAAGCAACTCCTGGTACCCAAGGAAGCCACTGACCCCATTCACCACAAACAACAGCAGACCCCATCCACTCCTAACCCAAGTGCCTTGGGAACAGCCAGATCTTCAATGGTTTTTAATAGGGTTGAGAGTAGAGAAAATCTAAACTATTCTGAAAATATATAGACATAAAACAGCATATTTAAAAATAAAGAAATTGCAGAACAATTGATTTCTCCTGGTCAAACATTTCATTTAAGAAGGATTTTTTTAAAAAAATCCATCCTCTCCCATGTGAAAAATTTGGAGATATACTTATTCCAAAAGGAAATCCATGACCTCTCTGCATCAATGATAAAATAATCTAATTTAGCATATTATTTACTCTTTAAAAAATTCAATAAATGCAATTAGAGAGAAAAGAATGGGCTCCCTTGGCTTAAATATTTAATACAATCTATGAAGGAGTAACTTTATTGAGTGGTTTGCACAAAGCATCTAAGGACAGCTGACAGCCAATAAATAAGCTGCTAGATGAATAGTGCACTGATGTACAATTTTGTAGAATAGGCTGGATTTTTTTCCTCTGTGCAGAGAGAGAGGAGCTGACCTTAGAAACTCTCTCCCATAACCTACAAACACTTCACTACAAGCCTGGAGAGAAGCAAGGAGATTCTTTACACTTAGTTCCTCTTCATGATTCTCCAGAGAGTAAAATGCAGTGATATCATCTGATTTTTTTCCATTACTAAATCTTTCCCAAGACAATACACTAATGCAGCCTTCCAATGGGTTTATGTGGACCTTGCTGAGAAAAGTTAGTCTGCTCTGAGGAGGGGGGGATTCTCCTTTGTTCTTTGTTTTTTCCTACAGAATAAAAAGGTTGTTTAGATTGATTGATTTAGGTTGTTTCAATAGTTGATTTATGGCATTCCAACAGAGCTTTGAACCTCTTCTATTTTCTTGCTTTTAATCATTTTTTTTCTCTTTCATACAATTTTCTTCTTCTTCCTCCATAAAGAAAAGAGTATGAAAGAGAGGGAAAAAATGACGAAAACAGGAAAATAAAAGATCAAAAATAAGCCAGAATGCCATAAATGAACTGTTTTCTTCTCCTTCCTCCATAAAAGGGGCAGCGTGATGGCTCAATGGTTAAGCTGCTTGGCTTGTCAGCTAAAAAGCTGGCAGCCCAGGCTTGAGAACTGAGTGCCATGTGATGGGTTGAGATCCCATCCTTGCCCCAGCTCCTGCCAAACTAGCAGTTCAAAAGCATGCAAATGTAAGTAGATAAATAGGTGCCACTTCAGTGGAAATGTCCATGATGTCATGCTGACCGCATGACCCAGAAATGTCTTTGGACAGTGCTGGCTCAATGGCCTTGAAACAGATGAGCACCCCCCCCCCCAACTTCCAGAGGTTGAAGACCACAAGTCTTAAAGTTGCCAAGTTTGGAGACCTCTACCCTATAGCAATGACTAGTGGACTAAAATTCACCTTTTTTTCTTCCATTAAAAAAATGTTTCTCCTGCTCTCCTCTACATTTTCTAGGAAGCTTCTAATTTTGTCTCCTTGGAACTCTTATTTATTGGGTCATATATCCTGGTTCCCGTGTCTTCGACTTCCACGGGTCTCACTAATCATTTGTTGAGGACACATTTTCATAATGGAGTTTCGCTGTCATTTGCCCACTCCTGAGATAGAGTTGAAACTGATCCAAGTTATTCTGCCTTGAAAATAAGGTTTTTGGGGTCCAATTCAGGTTGTTATTTCCTATAACTTTACAACTCAAGTTTCCATTACCTTTGATACCTCCCCAGACAAAATCTACCTGTCCAATAAATTCTGTCCAGGAGAGTCAGATTTCCCCCTTAGATATGTGAATGAGATGGAAATCCAAAAACTTCTTGGTCTAAATCTTCCTGATCTACAGCAGCCTGCCTATTAATATAGGTTTATCCCACTACTTTTGTCATTCTGGAAGAAGATTAAAGCAATGTTCCTCCAAAGAATCTTCAAGAAAAAGGGTATCACTACATTGGAAGTCACTGTTAAGTCAGTGAGGACTGTTAGTTTAGAAAGATGATAATGTTTTAGTCTCCTGTCACTCCTTCACATTTGCTTCATATTGTGCTGCTTAATGCATTTATTTATTGTTATTAAATGCATAATAAATGCTTGCATAATAAAAGTGGAGGCTGACATTTTGTACTTAATTGTTACTACTTAACATAACTTTAAAATATTAACAGGGAGCCTAAGGGAGATACCTATGAACATTGCCTATCCTTGTTTCTGGATAAATAAATTTGAAAAATTAGCTTCTCCCATTGACTTTGCTTGTTGGAAGCCAACTGGGAAGGTTATCAATGATCACATGATGCTGAGACACTGCAATTGTCATAAATACATGCAAGTTGTCAAGCACTTTAATTTTGATCATGTGACTATAGAAATATTCTGATAATTGTAAGTGCAAGGACTGGATATAAATCACTTTTCCAGTGCTGTTTCAGTGATTGTTAAACAAATGGATGTAAGTTGAGAACTATCTATAAAGTGTATTGCCTAAATAGGTGACTGTGCTATTCAGATCGTATGAAAATGCTAATTGCATTTGAACACTGCCAAAAGCAACAGCAGGCAATAAAATATGCAGTAAGATATGTGTTTTTCTTCCCTGCAAGTTACTTTAGTTCTTCTTCTCCACACCACTAGCCACTAGCAATGATGATGATCATAAGAGGATAATCTATGTGCTCCATCTAATTTCAGAGGGCAACAATCTTTTAATGTCAATACATAAGAGGTGCTTAATCCAATTCATGGTTCATAAAAGATAGCAAAAGTAGACCTTTAAATGTCAATTGTAATTTGAACTCCTCCCCCAAGAGAATAAGGTAGGAAAACATTAACACCCAAGGTAAAAAAAAGAGTGTGGAGTGTCAAATTGAATAACTTGACAGGGCTGAACAGAAGTAGTTAATCTGTCTTTTGATCATTGAAGTAGCTGTTAAATTAAGAGAAGTGGGAAGAAAATGTTGTCAATGTTTGAAAAGTGGCCTACCTTCCTTCCTTCCTTCCTTCCTTCCTTCCTTCCTTCCTTCCTTCCTTTCTCCCTCCCTCCCTCCCTCCCTCCATCCATCCATCCATCCCTTTTATTTAAAAGAAAATGATTACCAGCATCCATGAAAGCAAGAATTTCATTTCCCTTTTGAGTCAGTTTAGATTGTTGGTGAATATGATTTTTCTTTGGTTACATTGAGCACTCAATGGACAAATCAGTTGGTTGTTGTTAAATAGGTTTTTATAAAAGTTAAAATTCTTAAAATTTTAAAGGGGGAAAAAAGAGACTTGTATTTTGCTCTCTTTTAGATGTGCTGTAAGTACAACATTTCAGTGCAGAGATAAAAATAATCATTTTTGAGTTTCCTTCTATGGAAGCTCATTTGGTTGCTTAGTGCTCTCCGATTGCAACACCTTACATAGAAGTGGGGTTGAATAAGTATAGATAAATACCACCACATGACAAGTATTTTAAATTATTGGCAAAAACCATATTGGGTTTGCCCCTGTAATTCTGGCCAATGACTGTTGATTTTCCTGGAAACAAAACATGATTGATATCTTCTTGAAAGATTATTGACTTTGGACTACAAGTAAGGCCTTGACAAAACTTAAGTTGGGGAATCCAGATGTAGAATCCCAGTCAAGTATTCTCAGTAGAAGTAAGAACCATCTAAAACCAAATAGGTACTTAACCAATTCATATCTCACAAACACTGTACCACAGAACTTTCACACAAATGCTGCTCAGCATGCTACCCTGAGAAGTTATTTAGAGTAGTTTGGTTCAGAAAGATCTCCTTGATAGAAACAACCTACTCTTGCATGGATGTTGTTGAGTTATTTATGTTCTACTCTACTGTGATTCTATTGAAACTCTCATTACCCTCCTTGAACTCATTCCTATGTTGTTCCCAAGTGGTCAGATGACTTTTATATGCATGATTTGCTATCAGACAGGGACCCTGGAATAATGCTTAGCATAGCTAAATTTGCATCCATTATCTTGTTATTTCAGAATTCCTTTGGCAGCCTTACTCTATAGCTATAGCTACTACTATCACTAACTTTATTAATAAGTTTATTGATGTTCAATTATGGAATTCTTGGTGCTCTCTGAGCTTGATTATTTGCTTACAGACATTTTTCTACCCAACTAAATAACATCAACAGTGAAGGTAAGTGTTTATATACAGTATCTTGCCCTGCCACCGTGGGAGTGTGTTTTTTTTCACTTGGTAGTTCCTCAATTAGATATATTGTTTTTGTGCTTGATTATTTACCATGTATTAATTCCTGCTTATCTGGATGTTGGCTTCTGGAGAGGATGTATTTTGTTTTGTTTTGTTTTGTTTCTGTTTTAGCCATATTAGTGACCATATTGTTTATTTCTGTGATGACTGATTTATCTGAACACCACATTTCCAGAAATTCCCTAGCATTTTGGGGTATCAATAGCACTTAGACTTATGTACCACTTCATAGTGATTTACAGTCCTCTCTAAGCAATCTACAGAGTCAGCATATTGCCCCCAACAATCTGGGTCCTCATTTTACCCACCTCAGAAGGATGGACAGCTGAGTCAACCTTGAGCAAGTGAGAATTTTGTGTTGGTTTATCAAGTAGGTTTTAAAACTGTTTTCATTTAACTTCTTGAAAGCCATCTTGTGTATCATTCATCCTGTATCTTTTTTTTTTCCAAGGTAGTGCTTAGATGGTAGAATCATCTTAAGGCTTTCAAAATATCAGGAGGTATTTTGCCATTCACAGAAACCACTTTTCTTCTTGCAGGTCATTCAAGAAGGAAGAGAACAAAGAGGAAGTCTCCAGTTTAGACTTGTATGAGTCAACTAAAGTGGGAACTAAACCCTCCAAAGGACGGGAAATGGAAGAGACAATTGTGTGGGGAGAAGAAAAACCATAAAGCATGGAGTATAACTCTTAGATTAATAAACAAAAGAAAAAGAATCGGTCAGGCACACCAAGAAGTTTTGAATTGAAATTTATGTCACATACAGCCAGTGTAGCCAATGGCAAGGAATTGCAGAAATTTTAAATACAACATCTGGAGAGTACTATCCTGAGACTACCTTATCCCTGCACTATACAGAGAATAATTCACATATTATTTATGCCAGCTTTAAACAGTCTAGGAAATGTAAGCATAACATTTAAGTCTACGAGATCCTGATTAAATTTGATGGGATTTTTAAAATTAGCTGAGATTGTTCTATGGCTTTCCTTGTGCAATTTTTGCATAGCATTTCCACTATTCTTTACCATACATCAAGAATCATGAAAAAGCAGAACTTGCTCATTCTGAAAGGCAATTTAAAAACTTTGCAGACATATTATCATTGCCTCTTACACATTGAAATAGTGCTTTCTTGGGACCACCAACCAGAAAAATAGAATTAACAAATGTACCTACAATAGAATGTAATGACAAATGACAACAATCATTCTGGAATTCTGCATCAACAACAAATAATTAAACACCGAATGAACCTGACAGAAGACCTTTAAAACATTGCTGAACTCTATTTAGAAAAACGTAATGTTTACAGCAAGTCTAATGATTTCATCAGTCTTAATTATAACTGTACCTTGATGAAAGACTTGCCTGCATTAAAAGTAATGAAGAATGTGTCAAATATTTGAACAGTAACAATTAACTTCTGCCCAAATGTTTATTGTTTTGCAAATAATCAGAAAATGGAAAAATTATTGGTAATTTCAAGACAATGTTTATTATCCATACAGCAGCAATCAAATTATTTTCCCAATCATTTACAGGAGTAAGTTTGGAAGTCTTTATCCAGATCTAATTTCACTAAAAGTAAGCACAATCAAATCAGCTGTTCCGACCTAGAACATAAAAAGATAAATCCTGAAAGTCTTGCAATTTTCTGGTGTCTGTCGTTGAAGGTGAATTGTTGAAATTACCAACAATTTTTCCATTTTCTGATTATTTGTTTGATTAAAATCCCAGATGGTAAAAAAGTTATCTAGAAATGTGGGGGAGAAAAAATAGAAAAAAGGTGATCATAGTGTCTTCCCACTGTTAGCACTGATGGACAAAAGAATAGTTGTTCTTACCATTAGAGAGAAATAAAGAAACATTTGAGCTATCTAGACTTGTGAATAGTCCTTCAGTTTTTCAGGGCAAAACTTCATATGAAAATGTTGGCATTCAACACATTTCTCAGATGATTTAAAACAGTTTATAATGTTGTGTGAGCAAGAAATGAAGGGAATCACTAGCTTAGGAGCACCAACATGCAATTCATCATTTACACACGGCACTAACTTTAGTTTAATTGTGATATATGGTATGATATTCCATAGGTACTACTCCTTTTTTTCATGCATAGTAACATCATACACATGAATAAAGGGGCATCATTTCTGGTGTCTTGTGCAATGCTGCCATCACCATTCTGATGAAAGCATGAGTTCATACAGGTGCCTTCACCATATTGATGATACTAGGAGATAAGACCACAAAGATAAACAGACCACAGACATACCAAAAACATTCTGCATTGAAATTTTCTAATGAAGCATTTAACAGTACAAACCTACAAATAATGATCACACAAGATTTCAGTGCTAGAAAAAATATTTAGCCCATAACATTTTCACTATTCCCTGTCCCAAGCCCCCACTCCAGGGTACTTCTGCCTAGAATAGCAATAGCAACACTTATATACTGCTTCATAGTGCTTTACAGCCTTCTCTAAGTAGTTCACCAAAATCGGGGTCCTCATTTTACCAACCTTGGAAGGATGGAAGGCTGAGTCAATTTTGAGTCAGTCAGGATCAAGCTTTTGGCAGTGGGCAATGAGTTAGCCTGCAATAATGAATTCTAATCACTGCACCACCACAGCTCTTCCATATGGCTAATACATACATATACACACACATCCATATCCACATCCACAGAGGAAGAGGGAGAGGAAGTGGGGAAGGGAGGGGTAATCAGGCCCTTAGGGAAGGTCAGCAGGATTGGTGCAGATATCATCTTGGGGGCATGTTGTTCAAAAGGGCAGGAGCCATGGCAGAAAAGGATATTCTTCTGCACTCCACTAGACAAAATTCCTTGTCCAATGGGGTCCGCAGCATGCCCTTTCTGCCAGTCAAGGCAGGGAAGGCCAATATATATGTAATATATATGGAAACCATTCTTACTTAAATTTGTAATTAGATTTTTAATTGTGTTATGAATGTATGCTATTAATTTTATCATTACTGCATATTCAACAAAGTGCCCTGTACAATATCTTTGGAAGTGTATCTTTTTTCCAGAATTATCTACATGTCTATAAACATTTAACTTAGTAAATTGTGATTTTTTTTTTTGTGGTGTTGTTGATATGTCATAGAACTATGCCTACTTTTAAAAAAAGACATGGCTTCATTTCAAATTTGTTTTCTAACATTCTCTGAATAGTGCTGTGTATTTTTTTCCAGTACATTTGAAGTTTTTTAAATATCCATCATATGTGATAAAATATATTTTCCTTCTGTCTTATTGCATTTCCAGCATTTATTCCTATGTGAATTAACAGTTCTGCCAATTACCATTAGAGCTGTATATTTTAAAAAATTATACTAATATTCTCTTAACTTATAAGTTGGATGTATTTTATAGACTTGTTCCATCATTCTTTCCAATATTGTATTATGACTGTTTCTTTCAAGTTTTGCATTCATTTTATTATACAAAGTTTGATTTGTTCTGATTTTGTATATCTAAGACATAATGTGTATAAATGCTTAATGGGCAATCTTGTTTTTATATGAGCATTTCAAATTCTGTCGTTTTTCTTGAAATGCTCTCTCATTTCTGAGGTCAGCTTTTATTCTTCCAACAATTTGTAGGTACAACTATATATTATGAGAGCTGAGCCTTTTGTTCTTTTTTTTCTTTTCCCATGTAAAACCAATGCCTGACCTTATTCATGTAGAACAGTTTCATCACACATCATTTGGAAATGTCATTTGGAAAATCCCAGACTGACTCAGGTTAAAAAGGGAAAGGGCACAGCTTCTGCCATTTCAGATGGGGAGGGGGCATTATCAGCTTTCTGCAGGAATATGTTCTGCTAGCTGTGCATTTAAATAAAGATTTATTAATGCATTAAATGTAGGCCATGTGGAATCATTTTTTGTCCAGTTTGGTCTTTCATTTAGTACCAATTCAAAGGTCAAAAGTTGAACAAATTCCATTAAACCAGCTGTTAGATGTTGGGATACAGATGCTTCACAACAACTTAATTCAATATATACAAAGATTTTCACAGGTTGAACAATGTCAGGTTTCAAGAATAGTTGACAACATTCACATCTTTAGTCCTTTTATGGGATGGTAGTCTGGGATGGTAGTCTCTTGGGTTCGAAGAAGGCACTCTGTTGTGCAGTTCATCTGTGAACAGGAAAGGGACTCTCAGCTATTCTTCCGACGTCCCAATCACGAAATGAGCAATCACCACAAGTATTTTCAAGAACAGTAGATTCCTCTTTAATCCGAATGACAGGTAACAGTGAGCAAAAAAGGGTTTAAAGTTAGCTCTATGGTAGTCCATATATGGCTAATTAGTCCCCAACTGTTGCTGCTACCTAACATCTGGCAATGTTTATTCACTTACCCACGCCCGCTTGCCCCATGCCCGCTCACCCCATTGCATCATCCCAAAGTGCCCATCATCCCAAAGTGCCCATCATCCCAAAGTGCCCATTAAACCCATCACATTCCCCATGTTATTTCACCAGTGTCGTGTCATCCCACTCCCTGCCGAAGTCAGGGTCGCAGCAAAGGAAGCTGATGTCATCTGTGTGGTCCCACTGGTCGTGAGGTTTGACTTGAAATTCTAGACCTAGAAAACCTAGAACTACGCCGCCTTCGGTCCATCTAAGTATAGTATATAAAATCATACATTGCAATGTCCTACTCTTCAGCCATAACAATACAAGAGCACACAATAGATACAAACTCAATGTTAACTGCACCAAACTTGATTGCAGGAAATACGACTTCAGCAACAGAGTAGTCAATGTCTGGAATACTCTACCTGACTCTGTGGTTTCTTCCCCAAACCCCCAAAACTTTAACCTTAGACTGTCTACTATTGACCTTACCCCTTTCCTAAAAGGTCTGTAGGGGGTGTGCATAAGTGCACCAATGTGCCTACCATCCCTGTCCTATTGTTTCTTTTATTTTTCTTATATGTATTCATTTCATGTATTCACAACTATGTTTATCCTTATAATTATTATCTTGTAAGCAATTGACAAAATAAATAAATAAAAAATCATCTCTTATAGCTTATAAATATGTCTTTTTTAAAAAAACAAGACTAAAGGAAAAAATAAAGGAAATGGTATCAGAACGTATCTTTTAAAAAATGTTATATCCAAGTCTCTTTACACAAAGCCCTAAATAGCTAACTACTAAAAAAAATAAAAAGAAAAATAATCATAATTGAAAATAAAACCAAAACTTAGGGGAAAGACAAATGAATTTCAGGGCTCCTAGTGGGGATATGCCACATTTCAGAAGAAATGTGCATTGGAAAATAGGTCTTTCCTGGCATTAAATTATAAAAATGTTAAACTAGGTTATGAAACTTTGCTGTCTTGACAGTACATTTAAATATAGTTTTCATATTAAGCAAATGTAATGTTTAAAATGCAAACAAATTTCACATTGCCTCTAAATAGTAATTAAAAAGTCAGATTCTGCTGCTGATATTTTAATAAAACCAAATGAAAAGTGAACATTTTAAGTGGCAAAGCAGTAATTTAGAGTGGTAGTTAAAGCTATAACCATAGCAACAAAATACTAAAAGCAAACCTAAGCCATTTCTTCACTATTTGCATGATTACTGAATTATACCTAATGGAATATATTATAGTTACTTAATGCCAGATTTATTTTGACTTTTTTAAGTAACTCTAGGAGGTGAGCATCTCCTACTAAATATAATTCCTTGTAATTTCATAGCATATGGAAAACGCATTTATTGTGAACAATGGTGATGTGTAAGGTACTTTAACATTATTGTAGTATTATTCAGAAAGTGAAGCTAAGGTATAAATGCTGGTGTTTTATTAGCCAAGTATCCCAACATAGCTTAAAATAGCAAAAATACTTGGAGTGAGATGGGAGACATTGGAAGAGAGGAAAAAACTATCAATCTATTCACTGATCAATGACCTATGGATGGGGAAAACATCAACCATGGTATTTGACTGGATTTCACCTATTATATTCTAGAAAATGACCATAGGCAAATTGCATGCCAGGCTGTGATTTGCTGTAGGAAAAGTTTCAAAGTAGACAATCTTAATATTCTGATCTGAAACAACACAGAAGGTCTGAGAATTGGGTTTTTTTCCTTCAATAAATTATACAGAGTACAAGAGAACAGAAAATATTCAGAGTCCACCTTTGTATAACAGTTCATCAAGATGAAACATGAAAGACAAACTCAAACATGTGAGATAATCATTATGATTACGTTTGATTCCTATTAGTAAATGAACAGTAAACAAATGGGAATATCTGAGTTTATAAAGAACCAATTTGGTGTAGGGGTTAAGGCACATGCTAGATACCAGAAGACTATGAGTTCTAGTCCTATATTAGGCCCCAAACCAGCTGGGTGACTTTGGGCCAGTCATTCTCTCTGAGTCCTAAGAAGGAATCAGTGGCAAACTACTTCTGAAATCCTGCCAAGAAAACTGCAGGGACTAATCCAAGAGTCTCAAGGGGTTAAAAATGATCTAAAGATTAGCTAGAAAGCAAGAAATCCAATGATTTCCTGCTTTCTAGCTAATCTAAATCTCCTGGCACAGCAGAACAGCTGATGGTCAGGAAAAGGAAAAATAGCAGCTTAGCAGGCAAGTTTGCCAGGTAAGGAATGAAAGGGCGGGGAGGTTTCCCATGGGCCATGTGGGCGGCGCAGCCTTGTGTTCCCATGCAGCCTGGATTAATTGCTTTCAGGGGTACTCTGCGGATGACATTTCTCTGTGGACCACCAAAATTTTATCACAGATTACCAGTGGACCACGGACAACTGGTTGGCGACCACTGCTTTAGCATGACTTGGCATGAGAAGAAATGTATTTAGATGACTTGTTTCCCAGCTGTTCCTGTTCTTCTAATTGCTAAACTAGTGTTAACATTCTTTTTTGGGGAGGGGTATTGCAAAAAAATATTCATTCATAAAATTAAAATACAAACTCAAAAAATGAATAAGAAGTAATTTTATAAAAATGAAGCATAAACAGGAGTGTGGCTATTGGTTACTCAAGATACTCTGTTGACATTCAGAGAAGCTGTTCCATATATAACTTCATAAGAAACCTGTATGTTAACAGAATAACAGCATAGAATAGAATGGGATGGGATGGGATGGAATAGAATAGAATAGAATAGAATAGAATAGCATAGCATAGCATAGAATAGAATAGAATAGAATAGAATAGAATAGAATAGAATAGCATAGAACAGCATAGCATAGCATAGCATAGCATAGCATAGAATAGGATTCTTTATTGATTGGATACACAAGGAATTTGTCTTGGTGCAAATGCTTTCAGTGTACGTAAAAGAAAAGATACTTTCATCAAGAGTCAAGAATCATCAGGTACAACATTTAATAATAATCATAGGGTACAATAAGCAATCAAATCATACTGTCAAGCCTGAAATTGACATATGTGTAGCCATTTTAGTTAGGCTTAGTATATATTCTTTTTCTTACTTTCTTTGGGCATGGTCATGGGGAAGGGTTGGTTTGCCACATTCCTAAGAAGGGAGGAGTGGATATAGAGAGAGTTGTTTAGGCTAGTTGATTCTTCTTCACGTGGGAAAACAAGCTGACCATGCTCAGGCCCCTTGAGGTAGAGATTTTTTTTTTTTACAAAAGTTTTATTTTTCCAAAAGAACAAACATAACAAACAAACATACAACACATAGATCCATATCAATTTCAAGTATGTCGGTCGGTCAAAAATCACAGTGCCTTCCCTCAGTTATTCATACTGTATTACAAAAAGGGAAAAGTATAATCATTATTATTAATCCTCTATCATATTATAATCTCTATATTGTTTCAACAGTTCTATCTATCTTTATATTCCCAAAAATATATTACCAAAATTTTTTATCTAACCATTGATAGAACATATTCCATATCTTATGAAACTGCTTTTCTTCTTGGTCCCTAATTTCAAATGTTAATCTACTCATTTTGGCACAGTCCAAAATCTTCTTAATCACTTCCTCCTGTGTAGGTGTCTTATCATTTCTCCAGTTTTAGCAAATACAATTCTGGCAGCTGTCAATACATTAACAATCAAATATTTCAGTTCTTTGTTGAGTGTCTCTGGTACAATTCCCAACAGAAATATCTCAGGTTTCAAGTCTATATGTTGTTGTGTCATTTTTTCCAACCACATGTGGATTTTAGTCCAATATCTTTAGCATCAGCAAGTCCACCACATGTGGTAGGAGCCAGGTATCTGATGACATTTCCAACACTTATCCAATTTGTCCTTGAACATTCTTGCAACCTTCTCGATAGGTGCCACCTGTAAAACATCTTATACAAATTTTCTTTATATGCAGTTGACATTGTCATTTTATAATTCTGATCCCACAGTGTTTGCCATCTCTAGATCTATCCCATAACCAAAATTTTCCCCCAAGCAATCATTGTTTCCTTAACCTGCTCCTCTTCCATTCTAACTTCTAATAAATGACCATAGAGTTTTTTAATCACTTTTTCATTGTACCCATCAAAATTTTATCTAGTTCAGTTGGTTTTTTATAAATACCTTCAGTCTTAACATCCTCATCATATCTAGATTGTATTTGCAAATATGAAAACCAATTCATTTTTATCCTTGTTCTTGTAGTGTTTGCATCGATTTGAGTTCACCCTTTTCATTTAAAATCTCTCCATATCTAACTGTTTGTTCCTTCTTGTATATTATTGAATATGAAAAAGCTTCAATAGTAGATACCCATAATGGAATTTGTATATAATGTTGTTTTCTAGTTTTTTCCCAATTTAAAAATAAAGCTTCTCAAACATAGTGTCTTCTAAAATATCCTTGTTTTTAGTTCCCTTATACCATAAGAAAGCATGCCATCCTAGTAATAAATCATGACCCTCTAAAGTTAACAATCTATTATTTCTCAATGTTATCCATTCTTTCACCCACATCAAACTTGCAGCTTGATAATACAATTCCCAGTTTGGTAGTGCTAATCCCTCTTGACCTTGCATCTTGTAATAGCTTAAATTTAATTCTTGGCTTTTTGCCCTGCCATATAAATTTTTTGTGATTTTATTTAAATCTTCAAAGTACTCTTTCCCAAGTCTAATTGGGATTGTCTGAAATAATATAGAATTCTAGGTAATACATTCATCTTAACTGTCGATATTCTACCAATAAGGGATAATTGTATTTTCCCATCTTTCAAGATCTGTCGCTATCTGCTGTTTAAGTTTTATGTAATTGTCTTCTTTCAAAGTACTGCATCTGGCTGCTTATATATATTCCCAAATATTTAACTTTATTTGCAATCTGATCTCATAGATCTTCTAAATCTTTCTTGCGCTTTTGCTAACATATTCTTTGTTAGGATCTTTGTTTTGTCTTTATTAATTTTTAAACCTGCCACCATTCCATATTCTTCTATTTGTTCTATCAACTTAGGTGCTGATTTGTATCCTTAGATGAATACCAAATCGTCTGCAAATGCCTGTAGTTTAATTCTTTTTTTAATTTTTTCTCTTTTTATTTCTTCTTTCTGACCATTCCATATTCTTCTATTTGTTCTATCAACTTAGGTGCTGATTTAAGTGGATCTCTAGTATGAATACCAAATCGTCTGCAAACGCCTGTAGTTTATATTCTTCTTTTTTAATTTTCATTCCTTTTATTTCTTCATCTTCTCTGATAGCTCTATTCAGTACTTCTAGTGTTAAAACAAACAGCAGGGGCGACAGAGGGCAACCTTGTCTAGTTCCTTTTCTTATCCCTATAGATTCTGTCAACTCTCCATTTACCAATATCTTCGCTGTTTGATTATTATATATTGTCTCAATAGCCTGTATAAAGTTTTTCCAAAGCCCATTTGCATCATTTGCAATATCATAAACCGCCAATTCACATTGTCAAATGCTTTTGAGCATCTAAAATCATCAGTGCCATCTGTTTTCAGGGTGTGCTTCATAATACTCCAAAGTATCTAAAATTATTCTCACATTTTGCTTGATTTGTCGTTTTGGCAAAAATCCATTTTGATCTGTGTGGATAAATTCATTTAAATATCTTTTCAGTCTTTCTGCCAAAATTGAAGCAAAGATTTTATAATCTGAATTCAACAATGAGATAGGTCTATAATTTTTAACTTGTTGTAGGTCCATTTCTTCTTTAGGTATAAGGGTAATATAAGACCATGTCTCAGGTATTCTCTTTTTTAGCAACACTTCATTCATCACTTCTAGAAGGGGAGCACTTAACACTTCCTGGAAGGTCTTGTAAAATTCCGCCGGTAAACCATCTGGACCTGGTGCTTTTTCTGTATTTTGTTTCTTCAAGGCTTCTGTTAATTCCATCATGGTTATGTTCCCTTCTAACATTGTTTCAATGTCTTTAGGTATCTGTGGTAGTCTTGTCTTTTGTAGATACTGTTCAATTTTTTCTTCTAGAATATCTTCTTGAGAGTACAGTTTTTCATAGTAGTCTGGAATAATGTTTTTCTTTTCGTCATTCCCATGTTGTATATTCCCTTTTCCATCTATTAATTGGCTAATTTTCTTTGTTTCTTCTTTCCTTTCTAATTTTATATGCTAACCATCTTCCTGGCTTATTAGCATTTTCAAAATAATTTTGTTTAGCGCCTTTAATCTTTTGAGCGACTTCTTCCTTGTCCATTAAAGCCATTTTATGTTTAATCACATCCATTTTCCTTTTAATATCTTTCCCTTGCAGTGATTGTTGTAGTTCTTTTTCCAATTTCATGAAATCATCTTCCAATATTTTGAGTGTCTTCTTCCGTTTAATATTTCTTTTCCTTATATAGTCAATTATCAAACCTCTTGTATAAGCCTTCATCGCATCCCAGCGAGTTTGTAGTGATGTATCTTCTTTTCTGTTTTCCTTGAAAAAAAAGATAAGTTCTGTCTCAATTCTCTTTTAAATTCTTCTTCTTTCAAAATCATGTTATTTAGTGTCCATCTAGATCTTCTCCTCTGTCCTTTCCAGGCAACTATCAATGGATTGTGATCCGCCCAGGTCCCACTTTCAATTTGAATTTTCTGTATATCAGAGATCATATCTGCAGATGCCCATACCATATCTATTCTTGACCATGATTCATGTCTATTTGAATAATAAGTAAATTCTTTATTTCCAATATTTCTCTCTCTCCATATATCTTTAATATTAATTTCTTCTATCATTTGAAAGAAGGACTTGGGTAGCTTTTTTCTCATTTTCTTTTTGGTTCTTTCAGATTTGTAGTCAAGCTGGTCATTAATTATCCTATTAAAATCTCCCATCAGAAAGATATTTGCATAGTCTAATTCAATGGTATAATTTCTTATAGAATTCTTCTTGATTCTCACTTTGTGCATATATTACTATCAAGAGCATTTTAGTGTTGTTGTCTATTATCTCCACCATTAAAATCCTCCCATCTTCATCTGTATAAATCAATTCTGCAGTAATTATATCTTTAATGTACAGGACCACTCCTCTCTTTTTACATTGTCCCAATGATTTAAATAACTTTCCTAACTTTTTTTGTCTCAATACATATTCATGTTGATTTTTAATGTGGACTTCTTGTAGACAAATTATATCAAATTTTAGTTTCTCTAATTTATGAAATATTTTCCTTCTTTTAGCAATCGAATTAAGTCCATTTATATTCATCGAAATCAGTTTTTTCCCTTCCATTTTAGGTCTTGTATATAGGTTTTGTTGCTCTAGTCGTTCTAACTTCTCTTCATTCTCTAGGTAGACCACCTACCGCTCCAAGTTGTTCCTCTTCTTCACTTGTTGCTACACCTTCCTTTGGAAGTTCCACAATCAGCTCCTCTTGTCTTCCATTTCCGTCCTTTCCTCTAAAATATTCATCGTAAAAAAATTGCGCTCTCTCCACTGTATCAATTCTATGTCTTTGTTCTCACCACACAAACAGAGGGCCTTCTGGTATTAACCATCTGTAGTTTACACCTCTCTTCAACAGTTCTTTAGATAAGAATGCATATTCTCTTCTCCTCTCTCTTATTCTTCTTGGTACCTGTTTCAATACCATAATGTCTTTGTTATTGTGCTTCAGTGTCTTGTCTCTAGTTGCTTGCAGTATTTGTGATTTAATGCTCTTCTTAGTGAACCTAATATGGATTTCTCTTGGAAGTCTATTCCTCGTTGCATACCTTGTATAGACTCAAAATATTTCATCTATTCCATCCCTCATCTTCTCTTCAGTTGTTTCTAACAATTCTGCCAAAATCTGTGTCATTTTCTCCAACAAGTTTTCACCCTTCTCTTCCTCAACATTTTGGAATCTCAAATAAAATTCGATCTATCCACTCGCTTCGCAGTGATTCATTATGGTCACTCTCAACTTCACTTAATCTGATGTTGAAACTCTTCATTTCTTCATCTCTTTGTTCTTGCTGCTCCTCAACTTTCTTAATCCTCTCACCATATTTCTCCATTGTTTGCCATAGAGCTTTTATATTTTCATCTGTCTTGTCCAGCTTCTGTTCAATTATCTCAATTTTCTCTACTTTTTTTCCAATCTCGCTCACCGCTTGTAATATCATCTGTATTTTATCTTCTTTCTCTTTTTCCCTTTCTTGTTGTGATGTTGTTGATGCGGGAGTTGTAACTTGTGGAACTGAAGACCTTCTACTCATTCTTGCAGAGATTGTCAACACCAATTCCAAAAAAGGGAAAGAAAAAAGGGGATGGAAGCCAATAATAAAAAAGTAAAGATTAGTAATATAAGAAGGGAGAGGAACAATCCTACTCAAAAAGAAAAAAGAGAAAAATAATAAAAAGAAGAAAAAAGAGAAATTCCATGACGTGTCAATGATATATCAATAATTTGAAGAAAAGATAAAAATTTAAAAACTAAGAAAAGAATGTATAAATAAAAAACTTGAGTTTTTGATTTTTTTAAAAAAAAAAAAAGAAGAAGGGAGAGAAAAAAGAAAAGATCCAATAGCTGACTGTCTTGTTTCTAATGTACAAAATGAAAAGCCACCTCTCAAAAGAGAAAAGGCTAAAAATTGAAAAATAGGAAGATATCAATAAAAAAGTTGAAAAAAGTAATAATAAAATAGTAAAGTATCCTTTAAGAATAACAAAATATATTTTTAGGGGCTCCAATTATAAAAAATTAAATTATAAACAATAGGAGACCTTGGCAGGAAGCAATATCACTCTTTATTCCAGTGCCACTATGCAAAGTCCAGAGCTTAACAATTGAAAGAGGAGAAATTCCAGCTCTTCTATTTTTTGCCTCTCAAAAAATTCCAGTTCCTTTGTTTTAAAGTTCTCCAAGGTCACTTTACTCTTCAATTCCAAACTGCAGGCTTAAAGATATTCCAAAAGCGCCTGTCCAGCACTTTCTAATCAACAGAGCCTTGGATACAATCCTTGCAAATGTATATGTTTATATAAGATAGCGAGCCTCTAGTAGCAATATTATATCTCTCAGCCAACTTTCACTTCCTTGCCAGATGGCTCCCAAAATGTATCACTTCCTGTCTCATTCAAAACAAGAAGGACAGAAAAAAATGTCAGCAGCCATTTCTTGTATGCAAAAAATGAAAAGTAACCAAGTCCAAATAGCCAAATTACATTGGAGCCCCCAGTGCCAAAAAGAGAAAAGGAAAAAGGAGACAAAGTTCAAAAAGTATAAAAGGCATTCAAAAACTCCCAAGAAGAAAAAGTGGAGGGAAAAGTCTTTAAAGCCATAAAAAGAAAGAAGAAACAAAGTTCTTAACTTTCAAGCCCAATCTCTTCTGCCGCCTAGTCCATCTCGCATTCAATTTCACACCATTAGAATCACTAGGGTGTTCCCAAAGGGTTAACAACCAAATGATCTCACCAGCCGACACACTTCTTCCGATCTCATTCCTCCGGAGCTGTTACAGCTTCTTCAGCCCAATGGCTGCCTCAGCACGTTTCGGGTAAAGGGGCTGTCCTGGATCAACCAGGGACTTTGCAACATCCCTGGGATCAACAGAAGGCGCCCCCAACTTTCACCAACCCTATGAGTCAGTTTAGATCCCAGGGGACCGTCCCAAAGCGGCAGTATCGGGGGTGATCTCAGGAGTCAAGATCACCTCCGTCTCACAGCGACTCCAGCTCCACCCATCTCCGCCCATTGAGGTAGATATTTATGACATCAAGCAACGTTGAATTATTTCTATTGGAGAATGTGAATTTTGGGGGTTGTTTCTAACTTTTAATATTGTGGAGTAATTCCAGGTTGTGTCAGATCCGGAATTACCTTGGACCTTGCCAATTTGATGCTTTCCTAAATAAAAGAAATTGTCTTGGAAGATGGACTTTACTGTTTTCTTTTTAAATGGATTTCATCATTTGGAAACCTGACACATACTAGGAAACAGTCAATATAAATTGTAAGGATACAAGCAACAAAGTTACAGTCATACAGTCACAAACGGAAGGGGATGGGTGATAAGGAGTGATGAGAAGATTAATAGTAATAGTAGTGCAGACTTTGTAAATAGTTGGACAGTGTTGAGGGAATTATTTGTATAGCAGAGTGATGGCATTTGGGAAAAAACTGTCCTTGTGTCTATTGTTCTGATGTACAGTGCTCTATAGTGTCGTTTTGAGGGAAGGAGTTGAAATAGTTTATGTCCGGGATGTGAGGGGTCTGTAAATATTTTCACAGCCATCTTTTTGACTCGTGCAATGTACAGATCCTCGATTGAAAGCAGTTTGGTAGTAATTATTTTTTCTGCAGTGATAATTTCTTTCTGGAGTCTGTGTCTGTCTTATTGGGTTGCCTAAGAGTTGGAAGGGACCTTGGAGGTCTTCTAGTCCAACCCCCCCGATCAAGCACAAGACCCTATACCAGTGATGGCTAACCTTTTCATCACTGTGTGCCGAAAGTGCGCCCCCTTCTGCATGCATGCATGACCCCCACGCACACCACACACCTCTGCGCATGCATATGCGACCCCACCGTGCACCACATGCCTCTGTGCATGCACACACATCTCCCACGTGGATCCCACCCCCCCATGCATGCACGGCAGATACCCGACAATCAGCTGGCTGTCGGGAGGCACGTGCACATGCATAATGAATCTGTTCTGGGTGACGGCTCACGTGCTGGCAGAAATGGCTCTGCGTACCACTTCCAACACGTGTGCCATAGGTCCGCCATCATGTCCCTACATGATTACAGGCAAATGGTTGTCCAATCCCTTCTTAAGAGCCTCCAGCGATGAACCACCCACAACTTTTGAAGGCAAATCATTCTACTGGTTAATTGTTCTGACTGTTGGGAAATTTTCCCTTAGTTCTAGATTGTTCTTCTCTCGTCAGGTTGAGGTGTTGCTTTTGTACCAGTCTCTTTGAGGTATAGCAACCTTCCTGAATTTCCTGAGTTTCTAGATCTGTGGCTGTATTGGCAATGAAGTTCTGCAAATTCATGGTCCTATGGATTTGGGAGGCATTCAAATTGGCCAGAGGATCTTTTGCCATATCCTTAGTAACCTACATTGTGCTTTTTCCCAGTATGTATATGGTATTCAGATCACCATTTTCTTTGGATATAAAGACAATGACAAAATAGGAATTCTGATTTCTCTTGATCATTCATCAAGATTTCTCCATTTGGAGTAAGCAGTAAGCCTACCAACTTTTCTGTCTTCATCTTGCTGCTGGCACATTTGAAGAAACTTTTCTTGCTAAATTTTGCCTCTCTTGATAACTGTAGTCATTTTCTGGCTTTGTCTTCCTGACTTCCTTCTTACATTTCTAAGTTGAAGCTTCTGTAGATTTCCTCATTCATTAGTCCTTCTGTTTCCAATAAGCAAACATTTAATTTTAGCTCTTTTGTAAGTTGCTTGTCCAATCACATTGTCACCTTTAGATATCTGCTAGCTTACTTCATGATATTGATTGGTATTGTTTGAGACTACACAATTCTTAATTTCATTTTCAATCAGTCTCAACCAGCTACATCTTTAATTAATTAATATCTTTTCCCATGGTACCTTCGTTATCATCTATCTATCTATCTATCTATCTATCTATCTATCATCTATCCATCTGTCAAATTTAAATGGTTACCCATTTCATACAAAGTGGCTCTGGGCAGTGTACAATAAAATCAGCAATTAAACGTTCTATGCTTCCTCAATATTTTTATTTCTTTTTAAATTCTGTAGTTTGAGTCCAACTCATTTTTTTACAAGATTTTAGTTAAAAATCAAAAATTTTAATAATGTATTTTCACTTGCATCCAAACTTCCCACTGTCAACTTGTCCCAGATAGTAGGGACCAAATCCAAGATGGGATATCCTCAAGTAACTTTTGATTAAGAAAATTATCAACAACACCTATGAAGAATTGAATTGGTCCAGCATCTTATTTTGGCATAATAAATGTCTAGATGCAGTAGTTGAAATGTTCCATTAAAATCATTCCATACTTTTTCAGGCTTCGGTTATCTGCTTGAATTAATCTTCATGCACCAGAGTAATCTGGTAGTACTCCTAACAAGGTATCCTTTCTGTAAGATTGCCCTTTTATCTTAAATAAGATTACTTTCGAAACATGGGTTATCATCAGTCTAGAAGCCCTCCGTACAGATAAGTTCATTACTGATATACATTATATCACTTGTCTTGTGCTGGCTGCTCTTTTGACAAAGAAGACATAGCCATCAAACTAAATGTTCCACTGATGAGATTTATCCCACCACTTCTGTATAAGTACTTTATACGTAAGTACTTTAAGTTTCAACCACTTAGAAAGGACTGTAGGGCACTGTGAAGTGGTATATAAGTAATGCTATTGTTACTTTCCTTGTTGCCCATCTTTTGTGCAAAAATGTAGAGACATTTCAAATAATGGGTTAGATTTCAGTATTTAGAGTCCCTTATCTTTATGCTTGCATTTTCATTGTTTCTTTGTTAAACTAGCAATTTCTAAAATACTTAGCTTTGTTGGAAAATAGTGCTGAATTCTCCTTTCTGAAGTTATACTGCACCCCAGGAAAAAAGAAAACAAAGAATCCTATCTCGGTGGTGTGATGCTTTCTCAGGTGTCATAAAACTGCTTTCTTATTTATTTATTTATTTATTTATTTATTTATTTATTTATTTATTTAAATTGAGTGCGTGTAAAATCATTTGTAAAGGATTAAAAACATATCCATTCACTAAGATGAACTGTGAAAGTTCAACTTTAAAGTGATAACATTTGAAAAGGAACTCCCACTAGCACACAGTCTTGTGGGGAAAAGAACATTATCTGATCTTCCTAGATTCTTTCTTCTGTAATGAACCCTGTAAACATGCTGTGTTTTTAAAGATATTTCCTATGCTCTCAAATCCAGCTGAGGTACAGGTACAAACAGATTCTTCAGACTTCAAACCATTTATTACATCTCATTCCTGATTTTCTTTTAAAAAAGAAATAGTAGTCTATGCTCTACAGCTGTGTTCAGGACAGTAGGTGTTCAAAATATCACGCAATACCTTATTGGTGAGGAGGAAAAAGGCAGAAAAAAATTTGATTTTTTTACCATCCGGTTTTGTGGTCGGCTATTTCCTTTTTATTCTCTCTTCAGTGTTGACTACAAATCAATGCGGACTTTTGGGGGGTTGCCTGGACCAGACCCTGCCATTTTCTTGGAAAGATTATTTGAAAGTAATTTGCCATTGCTTCCTTCTTAGGGCTGAGAGAGATTGACTGGCCCAAGATCACTCAACTGCCTTTGTGAATAAGATAGACTAGAACTCTAGCCTGGTACCTTAATCACTACACCAAACTGGCTCTTAAAAGTGACATAGCACAATCCTATGATATTTATCCACAATAAAAGTGACCTATAGCAAAATCCTATCATATTTATCCAGAAAGTTGATCTAACTTCTTTAGTGTTTATTTATGATAAACATGTATAGGATTGTGGCCTTGTTCAGTACAGTAACAGGAAAGCTATTACCATTTAAGTAGACTTGTGGATCACTCAGAAGCATCCTTGGTTTATTAGATGCCAAGTGTAAAATTGCTGAACTATTTATTTATTTATTACATTTATTGGCTGCCCATCTTACCGTAGAGTAACACTGGGAAGCTTAAAGTTACATATACAGTTAAAACATGCAAAGATAAAATCAGACAGTAAAGTCAAGGATACATGAGGAGGGCATGGGGGGCTGAATGGGGGAAGATGGGATCTATTATTACTCAATCAACCATCTCTATTGTGCTATTCCACCACTGGAGCCCCAAGTTGACTGGCAGAGCCGCATTTTCAGGCCCTTATAAAAAGATACGAAGGTTGGGGGGTCAACCTCACATTGGAGGTGGGGCAAGATATTCCAGGTGGCAGGAGCAACAGCAGAGAAGTCTTTTCTCCTGGACCCTGCCAGCCAGGTTAATTGGGCTCATAGGACCCACAGCATGCCTCCTTTGCCAGCACAAGTGTTATGGGCCAATCCAGTAGGATGAGATGGTCTCTCAAATAACCTTTCCCAGGGGGCTTATAAACTCCTAGAAAAGAGCCATGGAATACTGTCTCTGTATATGAACACACGGCGAGATTATTGTATACACAAAGATGGAAAGATTTGGCAATAATTACAATGGAGAAATAGTTGATGAAGTGACTGAACTTGCTGAAATAGCTAAGTTGACTTGCTTCATTAGAAAAAGGATTATATTTATATTTATCACTGGCTGGAACTCCCTTATAAGCTTTTTGCATTAAAAAAGAATATGATTTATGGTTTTGATGATTATTCAGAAAAAAACTATAGAAAGAAGAGAGTCATGATATAATCTTAGCAAAAAAAGTTAAAATATAATAGTACTGGTAACTACTGTGAAAAAGATTGGATGCCACTTCTTCATATTTTTTTGTGTAGCTTCTTTTTTCTATCTGTCTTCTTATTTTCTTTTTATCTCTTACTTCTTCTTTCTGGCTCTTATAGCTTTTTCTTTTATTTCTTCCTTTTCTTTCTTTCTCATTCTATTTTAGCTTGTATTAGTTCTTCTTATTGTTAAAATGCTCAGTAAAAATTAGATAGATAGATAATTAGATAGATAGATGATAGATAGATAGATAATTAGATAGATAGATAGATAGATAGATAGATAGATAGATAGATAGATAGATTACCAAAAACAGATAGAGGACAATGAATGCTTTGTTTTTAAGAATCTTTGTTGTAGAATTTAGAATTATTTTCCTTTCTATTGGGCATTTTAATTGCTATATGGTAGAATAGCACAGTAGAGCATGTTCCTCCCCTTCATAGGAGCAGGTGGGAGCCGTAGCCAGGGGGGCCTTTGCCCACATCTGACTGGTTCACCAGTTATGCCCATATCTGGACCGAGATGCCCTACGCATGGTCACTCATGCACTTGTTACCTCCCGATTCGACTACTGCAATGCTCTCTATTTAGGACTGCCCTTGCATACCATCCGGAGACTTCAGCTGGTGCACAATGCGGCCACGCGGGTTGTGATGGGAGTTTCCTGGTACTCCCATGTTACGCCCCTCCTGTGCAACCTGCATTGGCTACCGGTTGCCCTCCAGGTGAGATTCAAGGTTTTGGTGTTAACATTCAATGTCCTACAAGGCATGGGTCTGGGATACTTACGGGAACGTCTCCTGCCGGCATCGAATGCCAACCGCCCTGTATGAGCACACAGGCAGGGACTGCTCGGGGTACCGTCTGGGAGCCAGTGCCAGCTGGCAGTGCCCCAGGGAAGGGCCTACTCTGTGGTGGTTTCCGCCTTATGGAACCAGTTGCCCCTGGGGCTCCGTTTGGCCCCTGACCTTCACACCTTCCATCACAATTTGAAAACCTGGTTGTTCGAACAGGCCAGGCTGGGCTGACCTCTTGGGGGGCGGGTTACATTTTTAAATTTTATAACTGTATTGTAGTTTTAGATTAATTGGGCTTGTTATGTTTAATAGTGTTTTAATTAATTAACTTATTGTTTGTTTTTAGTTGTGAGTCGCCCTGAGTCCTTTCGGAGAGAGGGCAGCATACAAGTGCAATTATTATTATTATTATTATTATTATTATTATTATTATTATTAATAATAATAATAATAATAATAATAATAATAATAATAATAGTACTAAGTAGTTTTAATGAATTTGGCCAGTACAATTTATTTTATTTCTGGGAGAATAGCTTATTGACATTCAATTTTTACCCTTGTTTTCAGCATAATTTCTGCAGATATTGGTATACTATGACAAGATTCATAGAATCTATAAGCACTGGCTTCAAATATTTTGGAAATTATATTTGGATCATCCTGGAAATTATTTTAGGACTAGTTGGTGATATATTCCTAAGATATTAACACTATGTAATTTGGAAAGACCAGAATTACTACATGAATGAAATGCAAGCTTTTTGCAATGCTAAAAGTTAGATATGCCTATTTAGCTTTTGAAAATGGAAACCTTGGCACATTACAGCATGACAAAATAAAGTAAATAAATGACACTTAAAAGAGCCATTTTGGTGGCAGGCTTGATATCACTGGCTAAATGACAACCTCTTAAGGATTCTAAGCATCCAACCAAACTATTTAAGCTAAGTAGATGAAAAACATCCAGTAGATAAATGAACTTCCCATCCATCTGCTGCCTTTATTGTGATTTTTCTCCCACAGTTTTTAAAAGTACTGGCAAATGTGGTTCATAAATCTCCAGCAAACAGCTGGGATATGGTGGGATATGCACTCAAGAGGCCAAAAAAAAGTAGTCCCTGACTCCTTTCTAAGTCTGCATATTGTTGGGTGCATTTGCTGAAATCTACAGCATGTCCTTGTAACTGGGAAACTACCTTTAAAGTGATGGCAGTTTAATTTTACACCCTCTTGAGAAATCCGAAGTGCCTTTTTAGAAGATGCAATGACAAGATACGATTCTGCACGTCATTATTTCCAGTGGACCCATTTCCATTTCATCTTCTGACAAGTGCTGACATCCAATATGCATCCTGGAAGGAGGGGGAAAAGAAAGAAGCAGAGGAACAGAGAAATTGAAGCTACAGAACTGACATCTAATGCCCAGAAGGCATTAATTACCCACTGGGTTATTTCAGTAGTGGCTGCTGATCCAACAGACAACCAAAAGGTATCCCAAGCTAAGAAATAACAGCAAGCAGGTTGTTAATGCATGTTCTCAGTAATCAGGAGCTTGTTAGACAGTGATAGATGTCCAACTGGTACCAGGCAGGAAAGTCAGCAAGATAGAGGAGAAAAACAGTGGTGTAGTGTTGCCTATTTCTACATTCTCTTCATCTTATGTCAATCACCCAAAAAAGAAAGCTGGAATAATTCTTCTCTAGAAAATAAACATTTGATGCTATATGATAGAGAAAACAATGCTAATTTTAAGACCACAAGGAATTATATTTGATATTTAATACTTACTTCAAATACTTCTAATGTTGTACAAGTACGATCAAAGTAATTCAAAAGATGCACTTAGGTAGTTCGGGAGCTGATATTAATTTTCATTTCGTAGAGTGAAGCACCATGACAGAGAATGGGGGAAAGGGTAACTCTTAATTCAGAATCAGACTTTAATGAGGTGCATCATGAAACATGCAAAATTAGGAGCTCAAAATTACAAAAGTAAAATTTGCCTGAAGAGTTGATGCAAATGATGAGAAGCAGAAAGAGGAGGAAAGAAACAATATTAGTAATGGAAATATACTGGCTGGGTTATTTTGAGATTCTGAGTAGAATTATGATAATTTCTGGAATCTTTTCCCAGTAACTCATTACATCCTTTTAAAACTAACAATAACTTTGTCCCCATTCATGTTTCTATTCTCATTCAACTGCCACTTTAATATGGATGTATCCAATGGGTATTTTTTCACACAGAGCTTACTTCTTGAGGTCAAGATTGTTCTACTTTTTTTTGCACTTTTGGGGAATGGCTTTTAAAAAATCTTCTTCTGCATGTCTTTTGAGAAATGAATTTTAATGGAAGACAGCAGCAGATTTTTTTTCCATATTTAATATTTTTATTTATTTATTTATTTATTTATTTATTTATTTGACTTATATGCTGCCCCCTCTCCAAAAAGGACTCGGGGTGGCTCACAGCTAAAAATACAACAATAAATAAGTTAATTAAAAGCATATTAAACAAGTTAAAGCCAAATTAAAATTAAAACCCATAGTTAAAATAGAACCAACCCCAGAGAATCAGCACAGCCTGGATTGTAAAAAGAGCCAGGTCTTCAAATCGTGGTGGAAGGTGCGAAGATCGGGGCCAGCCGGAGCTCCAGCGGAAGAAGATTCCACAGAGTGGGAGCTGCCACAGAGTAGGCCCTCCCCCGGGTCACCGCCAAGCGACATTGGGTCGCAGATGGCACCCCGAGGAGACCCCGCCTGTGCGCCCATACAGGGCGGTTAGTATTTGATGTTGGGAGGAGCCATTCTCATAAATAACCTGGACCCATGCCATGCTGGACTTTGAATGTTAATACCAGAACCTTGAATCTCACCCGGAGGGCAACCGGAAGCCAATGCAGGTTGTGCAGGAGGGGTGTAACATGGGAGTGTCGGGAAGCTCCCATCACTACCCGCGCGGCCGCATTCTGCACCAGTTGAAGCCTCCAAGTGGTACTCAAGGGCAGTCCTAGGTAGAGAGCGTTACAGTAGTCAAGTCGGGAAATGACGAGCACCTGAGTGACTGTGTGCAGGGCATCTTGGTCCAGGAATGGGCGCAACTGGTGAACCAGCCGGATCTGGGCAAAGGCCCCCCTGGCCACGGCCCCCACCTGCTCCTCCAATTTGAGCCAATTTGGGTTTGTATGGGTGTTTTAATGTAAATGTTATAAGTCCTAAGAGTCATTCAAGAAGGTAGAATACAAATAATTATAATACATACATAACTAAATAGTTCAAAAAATCCACGTATTTTCATATTAAAAAGGAAGAGTTAATATTTCCTTCAGGTTGAGCCTGGCTCTTAGTGACTACATAGATATTTCCATTACATTTCCTTCCAACAGTGTAAAAAATGTTTTCTTATTACCTTCTGAGATTTTTCCACTGCCTTTCCAGTTTTCCACCTGAGTTTCTACCTACTTAGCTTTTGAAGATCAGCCAAGTTCCTGCCATTAAAGGCACAAGTAAAAATCCTATTATTAGAGAGCCACCATCTCCTTTTTACCTTTCCAGAAGTTCTGCTGTTGTATCATGACCAGGATGGACAATCTGCAGTTCGAGATTTTCATGCAGTATCCAACTCCTATTTTCCCTGCATCTTATGTTTTCCCCAACTGTACCACTAAAACTGCCTACAACCCCTCCCCTTGCACTCTCCCCCACATGAAACTTTTCTCCTTGAGCATTGACTTCTGCAGAAATATTAATGTGGCTCTTATGGACATTGAAACTGTAGAATCCTTATGCATAGATTAAATATATAAATCACTGTCAGTTTCACTTTCTGGAACTCAAGGACCTCAGGCAAATCTTTGAGAAAAGATCAGCATAAATAATAATAACATCAAGAAAATTATGTCAAAGAAACCTGTGTTAAAAAGAGCATTAAATATGTAGGACGCTATCTTTAATCCATAGATAATTGGATATACTTTATAGAAAATTTAAATACTTTGAATACCTTATATATGTATATAAGATTGTTCATTGATCCCAAAAAAATCTACCAAAGCTGCTTTTTGCTCTTAAACATTGTGTGCTAATTTGTTAAAAGCAGCTTAATTAGCAGAAAGTAATGATATTTTTTTCTGTTTTATATGTAATCATTTTTAATTTATCTGTGGGTAAAATTGCTATCAAAGGCATGAGACTATTTAGAGACCCAAAGCACCATTTTGGTTTCTATCCTATGGAATTTTTAAAAGGGCAAAACAAAAATGTTATATGCAATTTTGTATATTCAAGGGGAAATGGTTTGGGAAGAGAAGGCATGAATCAAGAAACTTCATGTGTGGTAATGGATTAAATATCAATTTCCCCTGAGGGGAGGAGGAGGAGGGGGAGGGGGAAAGGAAAGGAAACATCATATGAAATGTGTGTTCTTTGTACTGTAGTATTATACTGTATATTGGGGGTCAGCAAATATAAGCCTACAAAAAGAAAGTGGTTGGATGTCATCTACAGGTGCCATTAGCATCAGGAAGGAACTTGTAGCTGCTATGTTCCAAACATGAATAAAAAGTGTGCTTTTGTGTTTACAATTAATTACTATTTCAAGAATTATAATCTGAATGCTTGTGCTTTTAGAAAACATTGCATGATAAGAATAAAGCTTCTTACTCTATGGAGATGTATTGCAGATTAAAGATATTCACTTCTTTTAGATAGGCACTTCTTTTCCATTTTTTGTATTAGAAACAAAATCAGAATTAAGATGTGTAACAAACAGAAAACAAAAGGAATACAAAATCAATATCCTAGTAATTTTAGAATAAATAACTTTCTTGTCTTCAGTTTTTCAACCCCAATAGATTGAAAAAGGTATGAGGATTTTGTTCTTTCCATCCATCTTCCTCCTCCTCTTCCTTTTCTTCTTGGTATTCTCTCATTCATCTCCATTGCAAAGGCTGATGGGATACACTTCTTGATGATAGTCTCTCATTTCTTCTCATTAAGTCCATTGCCTGTTATAGCCTTTCTATTGCTGAAGAATTCCTTGAGGGATATAAGAGTGTTGTAATTCCTCTTCATTAATACAGGGGAAGTCAAAGTATGTAAAATCACATTGTGCCTGTTGTGTCAGCATCTTGGTTGAAGGCCTTAATGGTAATAGATGACCTGTCATTCATACAACTGCCTCTTGCTAGACAAAAGATAAATGTAACTTAAAGCTACTCAGAGCAATCTAACATGAATTATGCCCTTTCCTACATTAATTCAGGAACTGCCAAACAAGATAATATGTTCAATATATGTGTTTTTAATGTTATTTATTTACCTGCATTTCTGCGTGTTTAATAGCGACTACTATACCCTTCTTGGCATCCTACAAATTCAAGGCCCTGCCTTTTATTTTATTTTGTTTTGTTTTCTATATTGTTTTATTTAAAATATCACTTTGAAGTAATATGAAAACTAAACTTTTAACAAAGCAACTGTCCTGTTTTAATTATATATCCACACAGTTGCTATGGAAATTTAGCAATGTACTCAAAATCAAGAAGATAACAGCATACAAGAAATGCAAGCCAAACTGAGTCTCCATAAAAAAGCCTGCCTGAGTATGGTTTTGCTTTTAACAGGAGCATGCAGAAAAGTAACCAGATCCCGAATTCGGAGTTCCAAGAGCCAGGACAGGGTTGTCAGCTAGTTTAGAAGTCAGAAATTTCTTGAGCAGAATTTCCACAAATGTCCCACAAAAGCTAGCTATCAGACAGTTGATTCCAATGAAGGTTCATGGGTCAGGGATGTCCCCTAAATTAGTTATTTTTAATCGAGATATTTACTGTCTTGCTTGACAAGGAATCTCCTAGAATGTCTCTACTCTGCTCTCTATTCTACTCACTAGGTGTATGGGCTGGGATTGCTCCAGCTGATGGTTCCTGTGTTTGATCAGCCTCAGGAAATACTTGACTTTGTATTTCATAAGTCTGAATTCTACAAGTTCTTCTGGGGCCTCTTCTTCAGAATCAGTTCCTTGAGTCCTGTCCCATGATAGGGCATTTAGGCTTTCAGCAGTATTCCAAAGATTATGAGATTTGCAGATCAACAAAATGAAGCTCTTAATAAACTAATTGAAGAAGATAAAACTGAAGAAGAAATCCAGAAATTAAAATTGAACAAGTCCCCAGGACTATAGAGATAATGTATTTCTGTAATACATTATAAGATTTTTTCCAGAAATGTTGATTAAATCATTAACCCAGGTAATGAATGATATGCTACATTATCAATTTCTTCCTTCCTCATAGCAAGGAGCTTGTGTTTCTTTGAGTTAGAAAAAGGAGAATGATTCAATTTCCCTAGAATTGTTTAGTCTATTTTTAATTGAATGAAGATTACAAGTTTTTATGGCAACACTTACAAAGCAATTAAATAGCTTCTTAACACATGTTATAACTTGATCATACTAGATTTGTCCCAAAGAAATCCATGAGGATTTCAAACGTGTTTTGAATACAATTGATAATACAAATCAGAAAAAAGATGTGGCAGATAAGTAAAGGAGCATTTTATATTTTAAAAATATCTATCAGGCAAGGTTATATTCATAAAATACAAATTAAATTCAAAAAGAGGCAGAGGCCCCACCAATAGCTAAAGTCCAAAGTTTCCAAGAAGCAAAATTAGAACATGGCATTTAGAAGAATGAGGGGGTAACAGAACTTATACTCTCGGCCTGTACTTGAATATAATTAATACTGATCAGTCTTGATTTTCAATGCCAGGTTACTCCAAAATAGATGCATTTTGCACCTGATGCATTTCCATATAGCTGTCCACTTTTCTACTTCCTATTTTCTGTCTCTCCAGTAAAGATGATGGCCTTCATATTACTGGGAGACCATTACTTCAGTCAACTGGGGCAGCAACAATGGAACCAGTTCTCTACTACAACTTTAGTCTTGCCTTTCTAGGTCCAGATCCATGCATCCTTTGTCATGGTTTTTCTTCTCGTCTGAGGATAACTTTTCACCCACGCATACATGCTTATGGCTGGTTTATGGTACTATTCCATTCAAATATACAGAAGCAAGATTACACAGTTAACCAATAAGATCAATGACTTATAGATTCAGGAATTCTATATATGCTCTCAATGTCACCCCAATTAATGGAGATTGGAGAAGACAGCACTTAAAATGGGAAAATACATTTAGCAATATATTGATCTCTTTTCAAAATATTGTGGAACTACTGTACTATAAAGCTGCAATCCAAAACTCTCTTATTAAAATCTGTGAGACTATGCATATACAGTACATATATTGATGATATATGTGGTACCTTTCTGCCTTCAAAATCTAAATAATAAAGGCCATGTGAGCACTAAAATGAGATTGAAGAATATCATATCCATTTCCCCCTCATGCATCTTATCCATTATTATAAATTATGTCTCCATTAAATATAATGTGCTCCCATAATCTGTTATTCCAACCCAAGCATTATTTGCATTTTCTGGTTGCTCATTTATAACATTTATGCCCATTCTTCACTTTTATTAGAAATATAATTTATGTAAAAACATTAAACACAGTTAAGAGGAGAGCTTGAAATATAGACATACTTAACGTTTATGAATTAGGCATGCAGTGCCATTTTAAGCAAGCTTGCTCAAAAGTAAATTTATTTTATTTAGTGGGACTTGCTTTTAGGTAACTGTTTTGCACCCTAAAGCAGTAGCAAGAATGGCAAATGAGACATTGGTCATTCCAAGAATGAGCCAAAGTTAATAGGAAAAAAGAGAAGATCTTCTTTGGGCTGTTCATTGAAATGTACTTCTGGCCTAACAAAAATAGGTACACCAAAATACTTTTGCTTTAAATGCTTGCTGTAGAATCATATGTAGCCAGACATTCCCAGAGCATTATGGGAATCTACAAATAGGTGAACTCTTTATTATTCTGGAAAGATTTATATTCAGCCATGGCAATGGTGGTGAGCCTTAAAAAAGCATACAAATGCCCTATTCTTCAGGAAGACTGTGTTTTCCCTTCCTAATGAATGAAAGCATTGATTCAATTGAAGCCTGCTTATTTGATCCAGATCTTCATTGTTAAAGTCACTCTACAGAGAACCAACTGGTATGAATGGCTTTGGTTTCTACCACATTTATACTCAGTCATCATTTATTGCAGAAGAAAGGCTTACCTGTCTCTAATGGCAGTGGAAGTGCATCATTAAGAAGGAAGGGGAGAAAGGAAATACCACGCATCATTGAGGCATCAGGTGAAAAATGAACAAAATGGTGCAAACATAACATCCAGTTGTAGCAGTCATGTAAGGAAAGAAAGAAAAATGACACAAAATTGAACATGAATAATGCAAGCAAATGAAATCTTAATGATTGAATAATGAAGCAAATTATGTTTTTAATTACATAAAATGCTTACCCAGCCCCAGTTATTGTCAGCTGGTTCTTGGTACACAAGGTTCCTGATGTGCAATTGCTAACAAATGTTTTGTATAATCAATCTTAGCAAATATCAAAGGTTGTTTTTGTGGGCAGCATTGAAGCCATGCATATTGATGAACAGCACTCTGTCATGAACACATCTGTGTTAATGTTACCCATCTATATGTGGGTAACATAATAGGAGGATGGTAAGCGATTATTAGAATTGCATATGTTGGTAATACTGTGCCTCATTTCCCAGGGTAATCAGTCTTATAGTCAACACTGTTTATTTCTAATTCTTGGATTCAGCTTTAAGAAATGGTGAAATACAACAGCTATCTTTTAATTAAACATGCAAATATGGTTTGATATGTGGTTAATATGCGGTTAATTTTTCAACTGCTCCTCTGGTGTAAGAGCTCCATCAGAAAAGAAAAGAAAATAATTTTTCAACTTCAGCTAGATTAGTTCCTTCTTGAGAATTCCTACCTGTCCTAAACTTTATTAAAAAGTCTTGAAGATCTAATTTTTAAATTATTCTCTTACCACAGAATATGGCAGATATTAATTAGCTAAGCATTTCAGCAGAAATTCACCATTGCTATTCTGAAAAAAAAACCAAACCCCAGAATTCTATACCTCTCAATGTACTTCTAAATAGAGCAAATGATAAAATCTAGCTAATCTTGTCTGGGTTTGGATACTAAGCAAGTTCTACCCTGATTGCTTCTATGAGATACTGCAGATGACTAGCAGGTATAAATACAACACTTTGTAAGAAGACCATAGAAACAGAACTTCCATACAATTTCTACATGATCTACATGAACCCATCCATGAAATCACCAAGAACTGACCTCAAATCAGAGACTTTAAGCTTTTAAAAACAGGACCATAGGCAACCACAGTGAGGCAGAGTATATAAAAATGTGTGGGAATGACCTTCAGAGGCAGGTGGAAGAGTCACAACCAGGGAATGGTCAGATAAGATGGAGCTTAGTCTGAAGAAGGAATAGGTCAATGCCTCAGAAGGGACCATCCCTAATTAATTAGACTGTAAAGGCAATGCATTCATCTGGCATGCTTAGTTTATCTGGGCATGCTTCCTGTCTCACAAGACCAACAGGGGAGGGTGGGGGACATGGCAAAATGTGACATCACAGGCAAAATCGTCATTTCTTTATATGTGTTTTGATGCCACACGGGTTAAGGACCTGCCAGCTTTGTGAGGTAGTCCAGACAAGAAGCACAATCAGAAGTACTAGCTCTAACTTTATTGAAAGGTTACCTTAAAAGAGTATTGAAAATCTGAAAGCATATCTCTCTCCCCTCCCCTTTACCATCTCAGAAACTGGAGAGGATCCCCAATAACATTTTCTGTGATATTTTCCATGTTCACATTCCTTCTGCAGACTCAACTGCCCCTTGTTTGATGATTGATTAGCATGAAGGTCCCTCATATCCACATCATATCCACATACCATTACAGAAACAGATCTTGTATCACAATGACATCCAGATTCTACAGATTATGTGGAGCAGTGATTTGTTTTCTTATTATTAATGTATGTATGTATGTATGTGTTCTTTTTTTAATGACAAATTAGAAAGAAGCACTGTTTTGTTTCAATTATGGACAATTTTCTGACCATCAAAGACAACTCTATCCCCCAAAACTGGTGGCTTGCAAATGAAGTCATTGGAATGTACAGATATTACAGGTGCAAGAAAAAGTCCCCCCCCTGACTTTCTAAACATTTTTGAAGGTTTTAGAGTAGAAATAAAAGCAAGCTCTTCTCATTTCTACTCTTAAAAGCCCACCATAGGATCATGATTTTTCATTCTTTATTATTTAAAAATTTGTCTAGATAGCCTTTAAATAGAGGTTTGCCAGCCGTGAAGTCCAGTTTAAAGATAAATAGTTGTAAGAAATTGCAATTGGTGGTGTAGGTTTTTTCAATGACATTTAATATCTGAGTGGCAGATTTGAGTAACATGCAAATAATTCATCAAAAACATTTCCATTTCTCCATACATAAGTATATTGTATTTCTATCTGTAGATACAACTCAGAATTGGGAAATCAATGTACATGTGGTTCCTTTTCAGTATATATTATGTATCAGGATCTAGCAATGCCTTGAAGATGATTTAGAATCCGGTGGATCTTTCTAGAGCTACTATGACAAGTTTCAGTCTCATCAATCATTATCACTTCAGAAATGGCCATGGACTTCTTAAACAGCAAGAAAAAAAGCAGATGTTGAACTATTGGGTCACAAGGGCTGTCAGCCTTCATAAGACTTCTATAAAGTGTTTCACATTTGCTAGAAAAGCAGCTCTTTTAATGAGGGTACAGCCAGCTTGTTAGTATTGCATGACACTGTCCAAGGTCCTGATTGATCTCTGACTTGCATGATTCAGAGAGCTTGCTACTTCATTTCTTCTTGAAAGGTTTAAGTCTGACCAGTTTCTCCAGAGGTCCTCACCCAGCCCAGAGCATTCTTTTTTTTTTACATCAATGAAGATTGTCTTTTCTCATACTTATCTACAATTATCCTTAACTTGAATTAAATGTGGTAATTGCTGGGTAGCCTAAACTCTCCTGTGGATTTTTTGGGTAAACCTTGAGGTTTTTCATCTCTTGTGACAGCAGTGGGAGAAACAGTATAACTATATATTGATATATTGATGTACTTGGAAATGCTGTTCGTTTGTTTGTTGCCAATGATAAGACTGATATTAGATAACACTCATTTGTATCTGCTTCTGATTAGTTCTAACTAAAAAAAATGTCAGGAATAAACCGTGCACTAGATACTTTTCTATACTAGCATGTTATTTTCATTCACAGGAGCTTTAGCTGTTCTGTAAATAGGCTAGTATATCTAAGTTATATCAATTCACAAGCAAGTGGGAAGATTACTGAAGATGGTTGTTTAGGCACTACTTGAAGTAGTGTGCAAAAGAGGAGGAAGCACTGGTGAAACTCTGGTAAATTAAGAAAGATTTTTGGAGTTTCAGGATGATAGAAGATAAGATTCAGAATGAGCTACAAGTGTGGTTGATGAAGGGATTTTGGGCAGTATCATTGCAGGCTCTTTCTTAACTCTAGATGAAAACAATCCTAATGTTTGGAAACATAATGCAATGTAGACTAGATCAGGCAGATTAGACATTCAGAATGTGGCCTGTTTCTCTATGTTACTGGTGAAGTAATTAGACTGACATCAAGCTTTAATAAAGACCTTCCCTTATCTGGTTTATTTTTTTAAAAAAGAAGTTAGGGTGAGAGGAATCAAGAAGAATGCAGCAGATATTCATAATATGTGGTGCTATTTTAGACACTGCTATAGTTATTTTATTTATCTTTTTGTTGCTAATTTGTATCTATCTATCCATCAGAGAGAAGGCATCTTTCAGCACTAGAGATGGGATAAACCTTTCAGAAATGATGCTTGAATTTCTCAAGGGCAACTCAAAAGATATTTCTAAGGTTTATTCTGGATACTATTAGAAGCAATACATAACAATATTATATAAGCCACTGATTATACCGTTGTTATAACCAGTTCAGTTTTGCATAGTATAGAAGGACTCATAAGGCTCACAATGGTTATAGAATGGTGTGTCTGTGCTTGTGTGCATGAGACAAGCTGGTCTAATGAGCTTAGGGGTTTTTTTCCTTAAAATCTATCTAAAATTCAAAAACAATTGCTCAGTTTTGCTCAAATCTAATGTGTAAACTTATGTATTTTTCATGGTGAAACTTTTACTTAGTGAAAATATTCACTAAGAGATGGAAATAATGTGAACTGTAATTTTCAAATAGAAGAAATTATGTCATTTTTTATAAAAATATTTGAGCCATATGGCTGCAAAAGGTATTCTTTATAAATACATTAAAAAGAGATACTAGGTGTACTCTGGCACACAATGATTTTGATCATATCAGAAAGCTCCCCATAAATAATTTTGGACAAAGATTGAGTTGGTATATAGACTACTGATTCTTATAATGTAAATTGTCTTTCAATAATGGTGCTTCATTTATAGTTATTTAAAACACATACTGTTTTCTGTCTCAAAGTGGTTGCATAGAAACCTAAGAACCTAATAAATGGAACTGCAATCTTTGAATGCAATCTGTATGTATATTGGTTATGTTGGAATAAAAAGAAGCAGTTATGTATTCTAGATCTAAATCCGGCATCTGGAGAAACTACTTAATTCAGGGGTGGGCTGCTAGGGGTCCGCAGGGGTTTGGGAGGTCCCCAGCTAAGATTCTGTGCAGTTTGGAGAACCCACAAATCCCACTCCTAACTAGCCCCACCCACCCTGCCCCTCCCCTCCCAGGAGTCCCCCACAGCCGGTTTTGGATGCAGGTAACTGCAGGGCACACACAGAAGTTTGGGGAGGGTGAAAAATGGGCCTCCCGGGAGTTCAGGAAGGCTGGAAATGGGCCTTTTTCCAGCTTCCAGAGAGTCTCTGGAGCTCAGGGAGGGCAAAAATGCCCCCTCACCATGGTGCAGGAGGCCAACTAGGTCACACCCACTATGGCCACACCCACCCAGCAACTGGGTAGAGAACCTGTTGCTAAAATTTTTGAAGCCCACTCCTGATTTAATTGTCACATATTTTTAGTTAATAATAAAAGTTAATATTAAATAAAACGAATCTAGTAGCAACAATAGAATATTTAATAAACAGTTACCATCTACTAAAATGTAGCCTCCTATACTTATGCTTATATCCCATATTTCTTAATAAAGTATTTCCTATTAGGTTGCATCATTTTTCTGTTATTTTATTTTTAAAACATGAAGAGGAATGCTTATCAGGCTAAGATTATGTAGAATTTGTCCCTAAGTTTTTGGAACTGCATATAAATTGCAACAATAAATAAGTAAATAAATAATGAAACCTTCCTACTGGAACTGCTTAGTTTTAGTTGTCATGAAAAATAATTTAGCCTCCAAACCCTGAAATTCTTTCAGATCTTAACCTCAGCAGTAACTTAAAGTATCCAGAAAAGCTTAATCAGTGGTTGACAGTTAGTTCTTACTATGAAATAAAAACAGAATATTAAATTATGCTTCCCTTCTGACATTTTTTTTCCACTTCACTTTGAAGATCCTCCTCTAAGTGAGTTGACTCTATAAGATCCAACTATATAAATTCCTTATCCAACGTAACTGTAAAGTTCCGATTTAAAACAACCACATTTAGATTTTTTTAAATAAATAAAGTGTAATTAGATTTATTTACTTGGAGTCCTCCTAGATCCAATTAACTAATTTAACTCTTTAAAAAAAATCTAGTCAGTATTAATTAAGGCTAATTACAACTACTGATATGGTATTAATGTTACCCATTAACCCAACATCTCCACTGATAAACTCATTTTACTGGTTGAGCAAGCCATCCTCTAGTGAGGTTCAAAATCATATGGCTAGGAGCCCAGGGGAAGGAAACATGAATTGAATTTAGTGATTATATGGCTATTTTAGGAGAAGAACTATAGCAATAGCACTAAGGAACAGCCAAAAGAATTACTGTTGTACACCACCCTGGAACTAAGAAATCTGAACTTTCACTTCACGCTTTCTTTTTAGAGTCCATGATAAAACAAATGTGAGATGCTCTTGAAAATGACTATTCTTTTCCATAAATGATAACCCAGAATTTTCCCTAGTTACATTTTATAACTACATACATTTTCTTCATTAGAAGTACTTCTTATATACACAGAAGGGCTTCAGTAAAGAATAGGAAGGGGGAAATGTTCCTTTATTTGGAAATAGGTGCAATTAAATTGAATTGATCAGTGTACAGCTGATCTCAGCCTTCCAATTGTCTAAAGATATTTTATATCTCTCTTTCTTTCTATTTGTTTACCTCAGTGGGATAGATAGATAGATAGATAGATAGATAGATAGATAGATAGATCAGACATATCCAATACCTGCAACTGTTCTTCATATGCTTTAGCCTTCAGTCCCCTAATCATCTTTGTTTCTCTTCTTTGCATTCTTTCTAGAATCTCAACATCTTTTTTGAGACTCTCGAAAGAGTGCAGAGAAGAACAACAAAGATGATTAGGGGACTGAAGTCGAAAACACGAATAAGAGGATTCTAGTGAACAACTCATATCTCAAGCTACGATGAGCTTCATATCTAAATGAGACAATGGGACAAATGACTTTAATATTTTTGCAAACTAGAGAAAGAGAGAGGAAACATGGAAAATCCTGCATGCATACACATACTCTTCAGATTAAACATTTTGGCAGCATTTCTGTGTATTAAATCCATAACCTCCAAGCTTCAGAGTAAAATAATCTAGTTATTCTACCATTCCACTTTACTTGATGAAAACCAAAGAGCTAAACTAAAAAAAAATTCACATATACTTTTCTCTTTTATTTGATTAAACCACATGGAGTAAAATTGCATTTCCTCAATGGTGATTTTCTAAGCATAATTGCACACCCCTTGCTGATAAATTAAGGAGCAAACAAAGCCTATTCATTTTTAAATAACAGACTTCCACCCAGCAAATACCCGGCACCGGCTTCTGAAGCACACTTCAGTTAGCAACCGCATGTGTCAACTCACATATGCTTTGACTCAAATAGATCAGGAAGAGATATGAGAGACGACCCATACCATCCCTTTTTATTGCAAGAACCATTTGGAAAACATATTAATTGCTGCCTGCATTTGGGGAGATGTTTCCATTCAGCACACATTACAGAGACTATTAAAAATAATAAACCGGCATAATGAAAGGAATTTAGTTATTAATGACTCTTATGTGCCTTGAAATTAACTAAACATGTGGCAGATCTCTAGTGCAAGGAAATCCATTTGATTAATGCACTGGTACAGCACAACAAAGTAATGTCTCAAGCAGAGGAACCATTAAAGCAGCAGTCCTGTATACATTTATCTGGCAATACACCCCATTGATCTCAGCAGCGTTTAGCTCTACCTGAGTAGGTATGTAAAAGATTACAATGCATATTGCATATAATATTTCATTATAATCTAATCCCACAGTTTTGGGATAGTTTCTTTTCCACCTCTAGTGATTTTTATCCCTTGTCCCAGATACAACATTCAGGCAGTGTTTAAGTAAACACCACAACACATTGCTTTAGATGCTGGTTAGCCAGTGTTTTGTTTTTTTATGGAAGAATCTACAGAAGATTACAAGAAGCATGGTGTGTACTTCCTCCAATATATCACTCTATGATGGTAGATGCTTTATGTATCTGCGTTCATGGAAGGAAATAAATAAGTACACAATTGCTATGAGGCAGCTTTTAATACCACCATTGTTAAGCTCACCTTGGAGCCTTCTATAATTAACACAAAGGAAGGTTTGTATGTACTTGAGGTGTCAATTTAGTCTTGACATTTTTAAATTTGGCAGCTCAACTCTGAGGTTTCCTGAATAAGAGATGGAGAAGGGGTGAGCCCAATAAGCCATGGGTGAATATAGAAACTCTTTCAGCCCTCCGAAAGATGGAGCCTGAAGCTCCAATGCAGCAGGTCTATTCTTAGCTGTCAAGAATTGCTGGGTTTACATGAATGAAAATAGTTGACATGAATAGAAGTTCTTTTTAGAAGAGACTGACTTCATCTGTTGAAATGGAGAGTTTGTTTTTAGTGGGAAGTTATATTCTGTCTGTAGAAATGCGGGAACAGGGATTAGATCATTATTTTCTAGACAAATAAAAGAACTATCACTTCAAGTCTTCACCTTGACAAAGTGCCTTGTGTGTGATAAATATTCCTATCTGAGATCAAAGGAGACCATCAATGGAAAACATTTAGCCAGCCTGGTTAGCAAGTGCTATTAAAGCACTGCAGGTGCCTTTCAGTATTTATCTTGTTCATTGAAGGAGAACTCATATTTAACAGTTTTGTGCATATATTCACCTTTTTCAAATCAATCTAAAATCCTGCATAGCCTAAATGGGTGTGGGGGGGGAGAGAAAATGCTACCAAGTGTTCCCAATTATTGTGATTATTTTGGACATACAGAAGTAGCAGTCAAGAGCTGCTTGAAGTCTAACTTGTACATTTTTCAACAGTGACAAATTTGGTGAATTATCCCTGAGGCATAGGGCTATCTTTTTGCTCTGAGTGGTGGTGGAACTGTCACAATCAGCTCAGGGACAGAACACTTGAAAAACAGGGGTCAATTTCTTACATCAGTGGAAGATCAATCCCCAATTAAGTTAAATTAAATCACAGAGACTCTGATTGTTTGATACATTGGACCCGGGTATTTGGGTTGATCCCCATGCCAGGGAGATATGTTTCGTAAAAGGACAGATAGCAGAAACTTTCAAGACAGGGAATTAGCTATAAGACCCTTGACTCAAAAAGTTGGAAAGATGAGGGCCAGGATTTAAATTTGGGGGGAGAGGGGGGTTAACATATATACAATGCAAGCATCACCCTGTCAACCTGAAAAACAACTTTTTTTTTTAAATTACATTTATATGCCGCCCTTCTCCGAAGACTCAGGGCGGCTTACAATTTTTGGAGCACAACCCAATGTGCTCAGCAATAGCCTTCATTCCATTGTATATGCCTGCTTATTACTAAGCGGCATTTTTACAAGGTCAGCTAATTGCCCCCAACAATCTTGGGTCCTCAATTTACCTACCCGGAGAGGATGGAAGGCTGAGTCAACCTTGAGCCTGGTGGGATTCGAGCCTACAATAATTGTAGGCATCTGGATCTTAAGAGCAGGCATTTAACAGCCTGAGCTACCAAGGCTTTCTTCAGGTGAAACCATTCTTTATCATGCTTACTCCTGCTTTGTTTCTAGGTTGCCATTCACAAGGGGGAGGGATGGGGGAACTTAGGAATGTGGTGCCTCAGCTGCTAGTCAAAACATTTACCAGCTGATGTGTGAACCAAGGCCATGTCAACAGACACCTGTCAGAACTGAGTAGGAGCCTGTGGCTGAATTGATGGGCCCATGTGATCTAAAAGAGGGAGGGATTTCTATTCTTTTAACTATCCCTAAGTGTGGGAACCCTTTAGAGCTAGCTTCACCTTTCTAAATGCCAATATGATGTATTCAATAGAGGGCTTCTTGAACCTGAATGAACTGTCAGAGTCTTGACTTCCTTGAGTTCATTACTCACAATGATGACACTCATTTGTTCTTAGACAAAAAGTTGTTTTGTATGTATGGATTTCTAATCTTAAATGTTATTTTTTTTGCAGTTAATCTGTCTAAGCCTCTTGCATTTGCTTGGGAAGGCAGGATGGGGAGGCAATTTAAATGCTATACATGATATAAGGTATAGATTATGCATGCAAACACTCTATAAATTTCCTCTTTTTATTTATTGTGTATATGCCCTTAATTCATAGAGTATGCCCATAAATCATAGAATATTCAGCATTTATATCTCTGGAAAGACGTGCAGGATCCACTATTAACTTTTCTATTGTAAACAATAAGCAGAACTTCTCACCCATTCATTTGTGCTGTTCTGATTGAGTTTTTCATTAAAATGCTAAAATTAAAATTTAAAAAAAACAAGAAACCAATTCTGATTAAATTGGTGGAGTTGTATATCCAAAGGTCTTTGGTGAAATAAGGTCACCTCACCATCTGCAAATATATAATATGTTATTACGTACTGAAAGAAAACCAATTCTCTCTTACTGCTTTTTCCTTAATAACTTCAATTGCTAGCTCATCATCACAGTTCACTCGAATACTGACCATATAAATCTAAGATAGAATGTTGTTTCTTGTTTTGAGCCAATGTACTCCTAAATTATTGGTTCTAAATAATGGAACTGGTTTCAAATATAAACTGGCATCAAGTCAATACAAATGCATTACTCGGTAGCAATCTAGCTGTGAAATTTAATGCATTCTGTAGGCATTTGAGGTCAGCCTTATTAAAAAATGGTTAGGACACCAACATGGAAATACTCTCTATGCCCTGTTGTTGTATATATCCTAATTATCACCAACAAATTGGTGATCCTATCTAAAGGCCTTTATACTTCATCTGGATTTTTTCTTATTACTAGCATTTCTCTGCAAGAAATGCTTTTTTTTCAGATCAATTAAATGTTGATCTATCGTTTGTGACAGAAATTGGTTGACTAGCCTGGTTTTGGCTGAAAATGTGACTGGCCTAAAGTCATCTAACTGGCTGTCACACTTAAGGCAGGACTACAGCTCATAGTGTCCTGGTTTCTAGTATGATGCCTTAACCACTAGACCAGATGGTCTCTTTTCATCTGGAGATATATATACTTAAATAAATTTGCTGCATCCAAATAGATGATTAGCACCATTATCTGCTATTGGGTGGCTGACCTAGATTCAAATTCTCCTACCTAAAATTCAACTTATCAGGATAGAAAGTTCTATGAATTGTCCAGGGTGTCCCTGAAGATCTTGGCAAATGATGAGATGTTCATATAAGCTTGGAAATTCAGGTAGCATTAAAATGAGGCAATTATTTACATTTATAGACTAAAAGATGATTTTCAGACTACGCAAACATTAATTATGAAAATACACTTAAGAGTGACACCTATCTTAAGAGCAACAACATTTTTTTTGAAAATCAGAATCAAGTTCAATATCTCCACTTTCACCATGACCAGTCATTCAGAAGCCCTTAGAGATATAATAATATTAGTCCATATCCACTGTTTTCATAGGAATTGGTGTTTCAGAAGTTGCCTCTGATCCTAAAGTTGATATGTAGTTGTGACTTTCAGCTACTAAATGTATTCTCTCATCTCAGGTCCTTTTTTAAATTTATATACACTCAGCTTTCCTCAGATTCAACAAAGACACAAAAGCACTGTAATGAATAGGGGGATTTTTTATTTTGTAAAACAAAGGTACTTTATAAAAGAAATGGGTAAAGTTTAACTGTATGCACAAATATATGTATGTATGTATGTATATATGTATGTATACTTCAACAAGAGAATAATTAGGGAAGCCATCAAAATAGAGAAACACCCCATAACTTGAATAAACTCCCGCCTACCAGACATCTGGAAACTAGCCCTAATCAACAAACGAGTCCCAGCCATGAAAACCAACACCGGACCCAAAACAACACATGACATCACCACCAATCTCCCTCACCAGACTCAAACCCAAACCATCCCATAGACGAAAGATAACCACCGTCCAGAAACCAGATCATGGCTGCATCACCAGCTGCTACACCCTCCAACCCCCAAACTAAGCAAACTCACACATGCCATGAACACATAGCCAGACCTCAAACTTGGAGCCAAACCAAAGCCCGGAACATTACATCACAGCCATCCGCTCAGGACATCACACCACGAAACTCAGGAGGTTACACCACAAAACCTCAGGATGTTACAACACAGCCAACGACCCAGGAGATTACAGCACAAGACCCAGGATGTCACAACAATAGAACTCAGAAGGTCATCACACAGCCCATTATCCAGATCGTTACAACACAAAAGGCTGAGAGACACACAGCCAGCACCTCAGCCACACAGGGTCTTATGAAAAAGCCAACCAATCTGCAAACATCAACTCCATCAACCAATCAAGAAGTAACAACACAGCCAACCAACCCGCTTACAACAGAGCCAGCACACCACACCTCCCCATCAGTATTTATAGAGAGATGGCAGCTCCAATCACACTTTGCTCGCACAAGGACGAAGCTGAAAGCACCAGCCTGAACATGGCGAGTAGGACCTCATCGAAACATCGCCAAGATACTCTCAATCTTACATGGGAAAAGACCCGAACATGCCAAGACCTGCATACATACATACATACATACATACAAACATACATACATACATACATACATACATACATACATACATACATGAATGATTCCTGTTAGTGCTGCCTGGAGTCACTTGACAGGGAGATAGGCAGCATATAAATTTAATAAATAAATATTACCTCTGTTATAGTCTGTTGCTATTATTCTATACTATCAGAATTAAAATTGTGTTGTATTGCTATGCTATGTACTACATACATCAACATTTATAGAGCTTGTTCTGCCTTTTTTCTCTCTTTCTGGGATTTCTTCTACTCCCCTTCCCCATTGTCACCTGTGATGATTAACAGGTAGAGTTGTTGCACCTTTTCAAATTGTACCTTTCCTATACTTTTTTTCCCCCCTTCTGGAGAATCCTCTCCTTCAAAAGAAAAAACAAAACCAACACTTCTTTCTTTTTGCTGCTGGACTTTTCCATTCACTGGTAGCTCAGAGTTCCAAAACCAATGTGTCTTCTCTCATTACCCATATCCATGTCAAGGTTTTTCTTTTCTTGGCAACTATGACGCTGGGGAAAAACTCAAATGGGTGGGGAGAAAAAGACCAACCACTGCCTATAATTTTATCAAACAGCCTATTCTTCCACCCCCACACACATACTTTTATCCCCACAACAGCAACCCCATCAACTAAATTGTCTGAAGGAAGGATGGCCATGTATCATCAACTCATCATGGTGGAGTTTCCAAGGTTGAAGGTAGAACAGAACCTGGATTTCCCCATCCTAGACTAACACCCTAATTACTACAAACATATTTATATTATATTTGCATAGCATATATTTATATTTGCATAGCATAAAACCAGGAAGGGAGCTGACAAGACGGGGAAAAATAAAACAGACTAACTCCCACTCCTAAATAACTGATTGACATCTATACACTTTTTGCAGATATTATTTTTCTATCACTCGAATACAATGCAGGAATAATGTGCAATGCATGCAAATGGAATAATATTGCTAGTGATGTAATAAAGCAAAATATGTGTTGGAAAATTTAAATCATGGGATAAAGACTTAAGATTAGAATACTGACATCCCCTTATGATACAATTGAGCTCCAAATTTAGGTTGCTAAGTGAAAAATTTGTTAAGTGAGCTTTAACCCACTGAATGACTTTTCTTATCACATTTCTTAAATGAATCACTGCACTTGTTAAATTAGTAACATGGTTGTTAAGTATATCAGGGTTCCCCGTTGACTTTTCTTCCTGAAGGTTTCAAGGTCTCAAGTGACCATTATGGACAAATAGTCTAATCTCTTCTTGAAACTTCCACTGATGGAGCACCCACAACTTCTGAGGGCAAGCTGTTCCGTTGGTTGATAGTTCTCACTGTCAGGAAATTTCTCCTTATTTCCAGGTTGAATCTCTCCTTGTTCAGTTTCCATCCATTATTCCTTGTCTGGCCTACAGGCGCTTTAGAAAATAGATTGACCCCTTCCTCTCTGTGGCAGCCCCTCAAATATTGGAAGACTGCTATCATGTCTCCCCTGGTCCTTCACTAGACTAGCCAAGCCCAGTTCCTGTAACCGTTCTTCATATGTTTTAGTCTCCAGTCCCCTAATCATCCTGGTTGCTCTTCTCTGTATTTTTTCTAGAGTTTCAACATCTTTATAATGTGGTGACCAAAACTGGATGCAGTACTCTACGTGTGGTCTTACTAGGGCTTTATAGAGTGGTATTAGTACCTCACTTGAGCTTGATTGTATCCCTCTGTTAATGCAATTTAGGATTACAATAGCTTTTTTTGGCTGCTGCTGCAGACTGCTGGCTCATATTTAGCTGGTTGTCCACTAAGACTCCAAGATCCCTCTCACAGTTATTGCTGCTGAGCCTGGTTTCACCCAGTCTATATGTGTATTTTTGTTTTTTCTGGCCTAAGTGTAGGACTTTACTTTTCTCTACATTGAACTTTGCTTGTCAGCAGATCACAAAAGGTGAATCACATGACCACAGGACACTGCAACCGTCATAATTGTGAGACAATTGTCAAGCATCTGAATGTAAATCATGTGTGTCCCTGTGAAGGTCGTAAGTGTGAAAAATGGACATAAGTCACTTGTGAACGTTCACTAAGTGAACTGTTGTTAAGTCAAGGACTACCTGTATAAGAAGCTGATCATCCAGAGAAAGTTATCACTCAGTAAATCAGCTTCGGAGGAAAGAATAGAGGGTAGATCTCTTATCTATTGTTCACATCAGTATTTGTATCTTTCAGCATTTATTTTGTCTTAAAGGATTGGGCAAAAAGGACAGAAACAAATTAAGCTAAGAGCAGAAAAGTTAAGTGGAAATTATTAAAAATGAATGAACAACGCAAGTCTATTAATCACTTTGAGATTTGTTTTCCCCCACCTCTGTCTCTCGATATTGCTTTCAGAAATCTCAGCAGAGACTGCCTTACCTGATCTTCAAACAGAGAAAATAATCTATGATCATTTAGGATTTCAGTATTTTTAAATGCATTTTAAGAACCTATCCTATTATCCTGGGCTTAATGGTAGATTTATTGTCATATTTTCCCAGTACAGCAGTTTGATTGTAACTTACAGAAAATGGAAATCACTTCCAATACATATCATAAATAAGAGATCAGTCTGTTTTCTCTTTCCAATTCCTTCTAGCTCTGTTGCACTCCATAAAAAATCTATCCCCTGCTATGAAAATCACACCAATTATTTCTATTGACAGATTTTATTTTATTACATTGCTACTAAAATTATTCTGTTTAAAATAGCTTTGCAGAAGTAAGCAAGCATATAATTACACAATTAAAAATACATTTTACACATGTGAAATACTAAGAAATGTCTAGCAGCATGGAATGGAGTGTTATCAAGGAAACATATTTATTTTGCTGTTCAAAAGTGTCTTGTAATTAGAGTTTAGTAGATATTCCTCTGTTATCCATATTTAGACTAAAGTGTCATTCATTGTCAATGAAATAACACATTGACCTGTTCTTAAAATGTAATAAAAACATAATCATTCATTTCTCCTTAAGTAAAATAATCTTTTACAAAAAGTATTATCCCATTTGTTTGTTTTCCTTTAATCCTCTGTACTCTGTCACATCCACAATAGATGCCTTAAAGTGTAACTCTGATCAAGAATAAGAAAGTTCCATGCTTTGTGAAATAAATTCATTTCATGTATTTTAATGCAGAGTTAGGTAATTTGTTCATTGGACAAATGTGTATATCAAAACATAGTTATATATTATTTGTTGCCCTTCTCTATTTTTTTTTGCATTTTTTTTATTTTTCAGCAATCAAATTTGCATGTATTAAGGTAGTGTGTTAAAAATAAGAATTTCTTTATTGCCTTATTTAAGTAATAAGCATTGTATATTATCCTTCTGTGGAGTCCAGCTCTTTTACATGTATGGATTTTTTGTAGACATTGATTAATTCAATAAATTGTGTTCAGGCCTAGAAATATACTGTTGAAAGTAATCAGTCATTGAAATGCATTTATCAGTGTTTGATACCTGAATACAAATATCCATATCCGTTCTTGGATAAACTCCCTTTTACAAACCTGCAATCCCTTAATTTGGGATAGAGTCAGGGCAACTGGATGAATCTGAGCATTTACTGGCTGGAGACCCTAACCCTAACCTTAACCCTAACCCTATCCCTAACCCTAACCCTTCCTGACACCATGTGGAGCAGAATTTTTTTTTTTCTTTGTGCATCTGCCTCCACCTTCCAAGTGGGAGGCGAGCGTCTTCACTCCTTGGCTACCACACTGCTCATATATCCATTCTTGGATATTCATACAATTTATCAAAGGTTATCACCTCTCTTATTAGAATGTTGACTTATTAGAATGTGAACAAATATTTATATATTTACTACTATAGATACATCTGTAAATTAAAATGAGGATTTCCTGCAGTTCATGTTTTAAAGATTTTTAAAATGTTCCTGTTTTGACAGGAAGGCATGCCACATGATTTGAGAATTTGGATTTAAGATAGAAGGCAACTGAACCTTCATTCTCCAAGACAAATTGTCCAAAGACAATGTGTGGGGTCGAGACTTGTAAGTGTAGCAAGTTAGCACCCACCCCGCTCCTAGAAAAATGAAATATACTGGGAAATATTAAAAAGACAGAATATTTCTCCTAAAAGAGTAGAAACTCAGAAGCAGAAACTCACCTCAGAGAGGCAGAAAGTCAGTCCCCCCCACACACACACCTTTGCTAATGGGCCATTAAGGCCTAGACCAGAGTATTCTGCTTAATAAAGGCCTCTATCCATCTCACCACCTGGCCTGGGAAGATTGTATCAGTCAACACTCAGGTGAAGCCATGTGGTCCAGACAAAGCCTGCAAAGTTAGTAAAGACCCACCCCTGGGAATCTGACAGCCAATGGGATACATTTCTTGCACAGGAACAGGAAACACTAAGGTGGGGCCCAACAGAGGTTATAAAACTAAGGGACTCTCAGCATCTCAGCCCTTTTCCTTCTTTTTTCATCCAGGGCATGTGATCCTGTCCACCATTAAACCATCTTTCCAAACAGCCTCCATGTTTCCAGTGTCTTTTTCCCCACTTGGAACTGAACCCAGAAGGATAATTCTTCCAACATAAGTAAAGCCAGACTTAAAAGCAAAGCCAAAGGTTAGAAAACATATTGTGCAACACTGTCAGCAGGAGAGGTAAGAGGCATAATAATCAGCATTTTTCTATACAATGGCTCTGAAATCTTCAACTTTCATGTTCCTGCCTTCTGTGACTATCAACATTACCGGTGTTCCATATGGCAAAAACTTGCACAGCTTAATTTTGAACCAATATAAAATGAAAGACAGGACAGAGAAGCATAAAAAGACAGGTAGTCAACCATAATCTTCTTTGATTTAGACTATCTTGGTCATGTGTCAAAAGAGCAGCTAAGGCAAGCCAATATTCTTCCCAAATGACCTATTGACATGGTTTCTTTTGCTAGAGGAATACATGTTTTTCTGAGTAAAAGTAATAAATTGTTTTGACTCCAAGGGCTACATATGATGACAGGTGATGAGTCAAGGATCAAGCCCTCACACACATACATTTTACATGCACACCACTAGACACATACATGCACACCACTAGACACATACTCATTCTCTCTCTTCTCCAAGATAATCTCAATGCTGCTGAGATATCAAGGGAGAGGAGGGACTGATAATGTTCTCCTGCCCCATTTATATTTATTGTTTCCCACTTCATTTATTTGTGAGATTTTTTCTGGCCCTATAGAGAGTATTCCCACTGCAGAATTCAGAGTGCACTAACTTCTGTTCTCATACAGTTCTTTACTTAGGAACTTGAATTTGTAAGGAGAGATTTAACCTGGAAATAAGAGACCCTTGGTGGTGCAGGCTGTTAAACGCCTAGCACTTAGTTCCAGCTGCCTGCAATTAGTGCAGGCTTGAATCCCACCAGGCTCAAGGTTGACTCAGCCTTCCATCCTCTGGGGATAGGTAAATTGAGGACCCAAGATTGTTGGGGGCAATAAGCTGACTTTGTAAAAATGCCACTGGGGGCAAAAAGCCCTAGTAATAAGCAGGCATATACAATGGAATGAAGGCTATTGCTGAGCGCATTGGGTTGTGCTCCAAAAAAAATTGTAAGCCACCCTGAGTCTCCAGAGAAAGGTGGGATATAAATATGAATAAGAATTAAAAATAAATAAATAAATAAGGAGAAACCTTCTGACAGTGAGAACAATCAACCAATGGAACAGCTTGCCCTCGGAAAGTTGTGGGAGCGTCATCACTTGAGACTTTCAAGAAGAGATTGGACTGCCATTTGTCAGAAATGGTGTGCTTGGGTGAGGGGTTGGACTAGATGACCTACAAGGTCCCTTCCAACTCTGATTATCTGATCTGAATTTGATAATTCTTACACTGCAAATTCTTCATTGGACTGTAGTTGGAATCCAGCTGTAGGCTGGTGATTTTTCAAGCCCAGTGCAATTTTCTAATTCTTTCCATGATGTTTTGATAGATGGGACACTTTTGCTTTTTATCCATTTCCACACTTTGCCAAATCCTAATAGATACCTTGTTTTATTTTATCTTGTTTCATACCTTCAAGAAGCAAAAATGCTCAAGCTTTAGTTTAAATTTGTTTATCATAGAGATTAAAAATCATAACTAAAATGCTTGTTTTGTTAAATTTCCTCTACAAAATTGAAAAGAAATAGAACATCATATCAGTCTAATACTGAAAGGGATTTAAATGTTACTATTTTTTAGTTAAGAAAGATAAATGTTAAATAATTCAAAGGGAAACATTAAAAGGACAAATTCATAAAACGTGACTGTATATATCAATAAGAAGTGATTTTTTTCAGTGCAAGAAAATAAGCAAATTAGTGTTTTAATTATTTTGTTTGCAGAATTCCTTGGTAACTCATTCTTTTAATCATTAGATAACCTAAATGGATTAAGTTTACTGGAATAATACTGAAGGCGGGTTTTTCAGGTAGCATAATAAAGCTCTTTGCAGTTCTCATAGGAATATTATCTCCAATTCAGTTCACTGTGTGAAATAATATTAAAAGAGCCTAAGGATGACCTTTCCAACCTAAGATTGAACAAACATTCCTTTTAATTCTCCCCATTTCCATTGTTTATTTCTGGATCTTATTGCACAAGACAATATTTGAATAAAGAAGTACCAGAATCAGCTGCAGGTATACAGTTGTCAATAGCTCATGTTCTCTTCCTTAGTCATTCTTATTAATCAAAAGGAATCTGGAAAACATTTGAGGGTAATCAACCTTTTATAAGTTTTGCTGTAAACTCAACCCAATCACTTGTGTCAATCTTTTCACCTTCTTTTGGTCTCTTCGTATTCTGAACAGGATTACCTAAGCCAGCAATATATTTGCTTCAGGGAGAAGGAAAAACTTCCTTTGGTCTCATTCTTTCCATCAGTGACAGGAACTGCAAAAGTAGAAAGCCATTCAGTATTCCATCCAACACATGCCAACTTTAAACTTATCTCATTAGTGAATCTCTTGAAACCAAGTCTTATATTCCTCACATTCTGGATTGACCTAGACAGTGCGATTCCCAAACACATTTAATTGCTATTTTTTAAAAAATGGGTCTCCCCATGTAATTTCAATCATAAGAAACAAGCTATTTTCCTGAAAATACTTCTCTTGAAAAAAGTAAATGAAGTGTTTCAAAATATTCCACCACTAATAAGCCTACCCATACTATGAAGAGGGAGGTCAAGACTTCAAACAGCACTTTTGAAAATAACAATAACAATTAAGACATACAGTAGCTATTAAAAGTCTCTCTTTTTAAAAATAAGTTGTTCATATTAGCCAGGGGGTCTTCAAACTTGACAGCTTTAAAACTTGTGGACTTCAACTCCCAGAATTCCTCCTCCAGTCATGTTAGCTCAGGAATTCTGGGAGTTGAAGTCCACAAGTCTTAAACTTGCCAAGTTTGAAGACCCTTGATATAAGCAATATTATAGAACAGAGGTGGGCCATCTTTTGGTAGCCAAGGTCTCTACTTGGAGCTAAGAAGTTATAGTTTTCTTTGGGTTTCTTTGATTTTTCTATCTTGATGTACCTATTATGGCTTATATTCCAGGTACCCTATGATTCATACCAGAAAGTGCTAGGGAAAGTTGATTTTGAAGGAATCAAAAAGGAATCTGGGAGCCACAATTTGACTACATAAAAAAGTAATTCTTGTTTAGTTTAGCATATGGTTAATTGAATGCATCAAATATTTAGAAACCATTTCTTTATGTAGGCTAAATACTTCATATGAAGCACAGTGGAATAACCCAGTATTTCTATCTAACCAAAGATTGAGAAAAGTAGCTTAAATATATTTGTGCACTGTCCAAAACTTCTGTAGCCTTCTGAATTTAGCCATTCATCAACTGTTTCGCATCTTTGCCTTTTCGGAGAAATGATGCATTTATCTTTTCTCACCTTAACCTTTATAATCCTCTTAGTAGCGAAGATAAATATTGTGGAAACTCATTGGTTTTATGGATTTTAGGAAAACACATCTTTGATTAATTTGATGCCATTTAAAATGATCTGATTTCAAACCAGGCAAGTATAAATGTGCTACTTTTTATAATGACTTTAAATGCAGCCCTGCAGATGTCTAAGTAGTAGAATCTTAATGGGATTATATTTCTTAGCTGATATATGATTTTAGATATGAAAAGCCTTCTTTTTAAATCCCCTTTAGAAAAAATGTGCATTATGTATGCAAATACACTCTGAAATGTTTTCATTTGCCCCTATTTACCCTTAAACAGAAACAAAATGGAATAGATAAAAACATTGTCAGGGAAATATCCTTTTGTGTGTATGTGTGGTATGAGTGTGCACAAACAGATTCACACCTACATTGCATTTAAGAAAATACGTCTGTAACAAAGAAATAACAGATAATGGGATCATTTTTACACACTGATTTTGTTTAGCAGTTTGCTATCAGGTAGGAAGACAATGTAAGATGGGGAGGACATTAGTAATAACAGAAATCCAGACATGTTCCAGGTTATTTCCACAAAATAACTTGAATAATCAAGACTCAAAACCCTATGTTTGACTCTGATAAACAACATCAGTTTCCTTCTCAGTAGTACATTAATTCTCTGCCTCTGGACAACACCAAAGACCCAGTTAGAGTAGATGCTGGACTAAGCTATCTACAGAGCTGGATTCTGCTTTGTGCAAGCAGACAATGCTTTTGAGTATGTAAATTCAGTCCTGCTTAATTTACCAGGACATCAATCCATAGAATGCGAAATATCTGGTGGAAAACCCAGGCAGGCTAATGGAGTCATAAATACTATCATGGAATTTGTTTCAGTGCAATTAAGGGTTTCATTTAAGAAAAGTTGCACAATTGAATGAGTGGCATTTAATGATTTGCATTGGAGCAGCATAAGCCAATAATATTGTTTCCTGCTGATTACATTAGAAGCAATAGAAGGAACAGTATCATAAATATATGTATCATCAGTGTAACCTAAATTAGAGATCAATGAAAAGTGCTATGACAATAATGGCTATAGCAAGTAATAAATTTCATCAATAGATTGAACTGAATTACTAGCATAACTGATCATTTGCTACAACCCATTAATGCTCTATTGCAGACTACTTGCATTTCAAACTTTGAAGTAAAAGTGTTTCAACTTCTTTGTGTTCCAAAGGCAACTTTTTTGTGTTCCAAAGTATAGCAGCCACTGATGGTTTTAAAGAAGAGATTGAACAGCCATTTGTCTGAAATGGTAAAGGGTTTCCTGCCTGAGCAAGGGGTTGGGACTAGAAGGCTTCCAATGTGCCTTCCAATTCTGTTATTCTGTTATCTGTTAAACAGGTTAAAGGATCTATCTTCTCTTTTACATACTCTGGCACAATGCATAAATATTTTTTTAAAAATCTGCACTGAAATATTACTATAGTAATACTTCTGCTACTACATGTGCAGGATTAAACCTTTTGTTTCAAATAACCCAGATTTGTAAAACTAAAGAAAAGAAGAATTCAGATCCTAAAAGAAAATCTAAAATTCTTAAGTATATCCTAAGTACAATGCAACTCAATTAAAAAGTCTATAGTCTAGATCCTATTGATCCTGTAGCAGCACAGTAGACCGAAAAGTGAAAAGGGATGAAAAGATACAGATATTCTAGTAAGAAATGGGAGACACAATGTGGTATGATATTTCTTTCTATTAAAGTGGAACCCAGTGGTTGTAGAAAAGTTGATACGCAAAAGGAAAATTTAAATCATTAAATTAGATAACTACATTGCAGTATACTCAGAATATAGATCCTTTGATAAGAGAGGTAAATAGAAAGAAAGAAAGAAAGAAAGAAAGAAAGAAAGAAAGAAAGAAAGAAAGAAAGAGTGATTTATTGGCCAAGTGTGATTAGACACACAAGAATTTTGTCTTGGTGCATGTGCTCTCAGTGTACATAAAAAGAAAAGATACATTTGTCAAGAATTATAAGGTACAATACTTAATGATAGTCATATGGTACAAATAAGCAATCAAATCATACTAGGAAACAGTCAATATAAATTGGAAGGATACAAGCAACAAAGTTACAGTCATACATCACAAGTGGGAGGGGATGGGTGATAAGGAGCAGTGAGAAGATTAATAGTAATAGTAGTGCAGACTTTGTAAATAGTTGGACAGTGTTGAGGGAATTATTTGTTTAGCAGAGTGATGGCATTCGGGGAAAAATGTCCTTGTGTCTAGTTGTTCTGGTATGCAGTGCTCTATAGCATCGTTTTGAGGGTAGGAGTTGAAACAGTTTAAGTCCAGGATGTGAGGGGTCTGTAAATATTTTCACAGCCCTCTTTTTGACTCATGCAGTATACAGGTCCTCAATGGAAGGCAAGTTGGTAGTAATTGTTTTTTACTAGAATAATACATTTTGGAAAACAGGACCTGTGGACTCTGGTGATAGTTTAATCAGCCCTTGCTCCTAAAAGTTATACAGTATAAGTTAGGGAATAACATGAAGAAAGGGAGCTAGCCAGGGGTGGGATTCAATTTTTTAACAACCAGTTCTGTGAGCAAGGCTTAATTTGTGGGTGTGGTTTGGTGGTCATGTGACTGGCTGGGCATGGCTTGCTGGCTGGGTGCAGCTTGGTGGTCACATGACTGGTGGATGTGGCTTGGTGGTCATGTGACTGACAAACCAAATACAAGTGGTCCTCGCTTAATGTCTGGTTGCTTAGCAAGTGTTCTAATTTATGACTGACCTCCCCAGAGCCACTTGACCTGTTTTTGGAGTTTTGACAGCCATGCACACACACACACACACACACACACACACACTCCCTTCTAATCCTGCTGGAGCAGGGGGTTTGACTAGAAGATGACCTCCGAGATCCCTTGCAGGCCAGCCCTAAATTGCTGTGCTGCTTCAAAGAGTCTTCTGAAGGCAGTCTTTGTGTCCTTCCTTCCTCTCCTTTTTTTTCTCTCCCTCTCTCCCTCCTTCCATGTATCTGTCTATCCATTCATATATCTCATTCACTTTCTCTTCCCTCCCTTTCTTTCTTTCTTTCCCTTCCTTCCATCCCCCCTCTTTCTTTGTCTATCCCTTTTCTTCCTTTCCCTTTTCTTTCTTGTCTCTTCCTTCTCTCTCTCTCTCTTTCTCTTTCTCTCTTCCTCCCCACCATATCCCATTCCCTTCTCCTCCCTCTCTCCCTCTCTCTTTCTCTCTTTTTTCTCTCTTTCTCTCTTTTTTCTCTCTCTTTCTCTCTCTTTCTCTCTCTTTCCCTCTCTAGTCAAGGCCTGAGCCTAATGCCACCGCTCTCCCTTCACCAGTCACATGCATCATCCCTTTCCCCTTTCAGAGGCCCTGGCCCTTAATCTCCCCATTTCCCCCCCCCCATGACTGCCTCTTTCATTGTCCCATGGCCGTGACTTTACCTTCCTCCCATGGCTGACTGCCAGGGAAGGCAAGCCAGGGCAGAGCCATTGTTGTATCTAAGCTCCAATACCAGCCCACGTCACCCTTGTCATGAATGCCTGCAGCCGGACTCCAGCCGCACCAAAAAAAAAAGATGAAACAGCTGCAGGCTTTTTGCAGCAAAAATTACTGACCTCCAGTTTTGCTTTCTTTGCTTCTCCAATGCACTGCTGTGGCTGCATCCTAGGTGCCCGCCATGCAAGTCCATCCCATTGAGCCCGCTGCACTGGAGGGACTTGCCCAAGTACATCTGAGTCAAATGATGCAGCAGTCAATGAGGTGAGCCTGCATGGCCAGCACCTAGAACACAGCACCTAAAAGCTGGAGGTCACTAATTTTCGCTGCAAGAAGTCTCCAGATGCTGGGGAGATGGGGACACAGTAGGACTTGGCTGGGAGTCAGAAGGCAGCATCTGCGCCCTGCCTATCCCTTTTTATGGTGCAAGAAGGCAGAAAGCAAGAGGCAGGGTGGTGGCCAGAGCATGCTGCTCACTTTGTTTATTTCATCCCCTGGGAAAAAGGCAGAAAGCCAGCAGCTATGGCAGCGGTGGTGGTATTCCTGGAGGGCAGGGTGGGTGGATGTACTGGGGCTGCTGCACATGCACACCTCCACTGCCCCTCTCAGCCCCAGCACAGCAAAGATGTCCCCCAAGGGCTGGCCACCCACCTGTGGCCAGGCCAGGCCAGAAGCAGCGCATCCCCAGGGAGAAGGCAGAAATCAAGCATCAGGATTGTGATCATGCCGCTTTTTGCAAGCATGAAGGTCCCTCCCTCCACATTGAAGTACCTTAAAGGGACAGGCTGGGACAGCTGCCTTCCAAGCAGCATTGCAGTGAAGTGAAGGGAGGCAGAAAAGTTCAGCCAATCTTCTCCTCCCTCTCAGGCATACACAGAGCAATGCATCTCATGGTGCCACAGGGACTCACCTACACATCATCTCCTTGCAGAAGGTCCCGGCTTCACATATGCACATGTGAGGTCCCGGGACCTTCTGCTAGGAGACAGCATGTGGGCTACCAGCTCAGTTCTAGCTGGGAAAGCAGCAGCAGCTGGGACTTACCGCCCTGTTCTTCACACCGGAGTGCACCACATTGCCTGCTACACCAGAGTGGAGATGCAGGCTGGCGGGGAGCCCAGTGGCCCTCAACCCTAGCTTGCCTTCCCTGGCAGACAAAGGGACAATGTGGGCATGGGTGACATAGCATCGTGCTCCCTGGTCACCACCCCCCACCCCTGCTTCTAGCAGGCAAGGCCCAGCAGCTGTGGAGAATCCAGGCAGGACCCAAGTAGCAATGGGTCAGCCCTAGCTCACCATCCTCTTGGCCACCAGCAAGGCAGGCAAGTGGGGGGAGGTAGGAACCTTGCTAGACTATGAGTGCCACATGGAGCCATGGCACTGGTGCTAAGCAAGGCAGGCAAGTGGGGTCGGGCGAAGCTTGCTAGGACATGAGTGCTAAGGGCAGCAATAGCATGGTGGTGGTGGCCTAGGCCGGCCAGGGAGTCAGGACTCAGCTGGGGCTTGTGGCAGCAGTAGTGGCAAGGGTAAGGGTGGCATGGTAGTGGTGGCCTAGGCCAGCCCAGGAGTCGGGTTTCAACTGGGGCTGGCAGCAGCAGTGGCATGTAGGTGACCGGGGCTTACAGAGCCTCACTCACCTAGGGAGATCAGATGGTGGAAGACTGGCTGGCTGGCTGGTGGCGGGTGGGAAAATATGGGAAGTGATGTAGCACACATGCGCTATAAGGAGTGACTGGGTGAGGCAGGCGGGGAAGAATGTCATCAATGATTGTCATGCATGCACACGATGTCACACATGCACAATAAGAACTGACTGGGCAGGGAATGGAGGAGCAGGTGGAGAGGGGTGGGGACAGCCAGGGGCCTGTTTTACTGGTTCTCTGAACTACCGGGAATCATAACAACCGGTTCTACTGAACCAGTGTGAACCAGTAGAATCCCACCCCTAGCTCTAGGGCCCCCTGGAGCTAGCTTTGGGGATTAGGTGCAGAGTTAATAAACATATACAGGACCCCACTTGATGGTGTTAGGGAGGAAGCAGAAGAAAGGAAATTGGAATGTATTTGAGTAGATCAGGATAAGAAGAAAGAAAAAGTATCCTAGTAGGAAGAAAAGCTACTTGTGAACAAGAGGTAAAGAACAGAAGGTACAAGATTCATGGAAAGAGCACTAAAACATCTAAAAACCAAGGTGAAGCTAGGTATCCATCTGTGAGCAGATGGCTTGGAAGATACAACTAGATTTGAAGAATCAAGAAGAGGAGTAGATTGAAGGTCTATCTAACCAAAAAGAAGGGAAGATAATAATCTTTTACATAACTAGTTACTGTTTTTGAGCAAGATTAGGCAAAATCTGGCTCATAACAGACCCAATTTGGGTGGGCTGCGGCTGCTACTTATAGGCAGCAGCCGCAGTTTCCAGCCAATCAGAGTGCAGGATTTTCCCGCACTTTTTAAACCAATCATTTCTGACATTTTACAAGAACAGTTCAAACTAAACCAATGACATTCAAACCTGCATACATAACAGGAACAACTTGCCTTCAGAAGTTGTAGGTGCTTTGTCACTGGAGGTTTTTAAGAAAAGACAGGACAGCCACCTATCTAAAATGATATAGGGTCTCTGCTTAAGCAGGGGGTCGGACTAGAAGACCTCCAAAGTCCCTTCCAGCTCTATTCTGCTTCTGATTGTAACTGTCATGCCAAGATAAATTATAGAGAACATGTTTATAGAAAGTTGGGCAAGGATAGAGTTATTAAATAGAATCCATGAAAAGAAAGGATTTCATCTCTATCCAGATCAATAGGCCTAACCACAACCTATCCAGATCAATAGACATAACCACAACTTAACCACAACTCTATCGAGACCAATAGACCTGTGATGACCTGGGGCATGGCACAAAAGCAACACAGTCAAATTCCAGGTAAACTCACGATTTGCTCCCAACAGCTTGCTGTGCACAGCTTCCCTTTTTAAATATTGAGTTCCCAGCTGCAGCTAATGAAGGGAAACAGGGTCCTTTCCTTCCCCCATAAGACACACAACTCAAGTTGCTCCCTTCTCTGTTCCTCCTTGCGTGCCCTAGGATGAAGAGGGAGTGGACCTGGGTCTTTCCCTGAATTCTTTCTCCCTTGCTTTACCTCTTCCCTGCTCTGCCCAGCCAGACTTTGCCCTTCCCCCGTTTCTTCCACAGCCAATGGAGCCACACTCCCACTCTCTGTCAGCTGTTCAGCCTCCCCCTCTGAATCAGATTCCGACAGGGGCATGACAAGACATAACCACAACAATAGAGCTAACCACAGCTTATCCAGAACACTTTCTTCTGCTTTAATTCTGAGAAGTTACATTGAAGACTACAAACTTATTTGAAAGGATACTTGCTAAGGCAGCATGGAGGGGATGTTGAAATAAGATGTCCCTGTGAATAGTTTGGAACAGTCCTTATCTTATCTTATCTTATCTTATCTTATCTTATCTTATTTATTTATTTATTTATTTATTTATTTATTTATTTATTTATTTATTTGACTTGTATGCCACCCCCTCTCTCGAAAGGACTCGGGGCGGGTCACAATTAAAACCAATACAATAAATTAATTACCTAAAATAGAATTAAACCAACCAAGCCAAATTAACTAAAACAAATTATAAAAACAACCCCCCCCCAAGAGGAGTCAGCACAGTGCAGCCTGCTCAAATAACCAGGTTTTCAAGTCGTGGCGGAAGGTGCAGAGGTCAGGGGCCAGGCAGAGCCCCAGAGGTAGTTGATTCCATAGGGCGGGAGCTGCCACAGAATAGGCCCTCCCCCGCGTCACCGCCAAATGACACTGGGTCGCAGACGGCACGCCGAGGAGTCCCTGCCTGAGCTCGTACAGGGCGCTTGGTATTCGATGCCGGCAGTAGATGTTCCCGTAGATAGCCCGGACCCATGTCTTGTAGGACTTTGAATGTCAATACTAATACAGTCCTTATCTTATCTAGATCACTTAGTCTAAAATATGCATCTGGATCCTTACATGTCTTCTTTCCCTGCTGATTAGGAGTAGGGTCATTTTTGTGGTGGCAACTGATTATGGAACTCTCTCCTGGAGTAAACATTTCTAGTTCCCATGCACTCTTCTTTTAAGCAATAGCTGAAGACATTGTTCAGTAGACATTGGCAAAATTGTTGATGAATTATGTGTTTGTGTACATGCATACATATTTGGAAAGAGAGAGGGAGGGAGGGAGGGAGGGAGGGAGAGAGAGAGAGAGAATCGGTGTATATGTGTATACATTGAAATGAACATGGAATATGTAAATAAATAAGCAGTGAGTCACTTAGGAAGGCTGGCATGCTAACATGCTAGGCATCAGAAGCAGATAAGCAATACACCAAAATTACATCTTTCTGAATATATGTAGTTTTTGAAAACAACTTGGTAGTAAGTGTCCTTGATTTAGAAGAAGATTTAGATCTTACATGTTCAAATATTTACCTGATTTATGGGTTGCATTGTAAAAGCACTAAGGCTAAGTCTCAGTTAAGAGCACTGTAAGAGACTTTTAAAAATTAAGCAAAGAACCAAATGTAACTATTAATCTGAGCGTGCTGTGAAATATTAATTATGCATTTCACATAAAATAAATAAGAAATAATTTAATCTATGACATAAAATAAACCCCCAAGGAATCCTTGCTGAAGGCTTTTTCTGAACAAACTCTTGTTTTTCAGTCACAATGGAAATGTTTGTTACTGAAGTCAGAAGCTTTTTATTAAAACATTTTGCAATTCTTTGCAAATTTTATATTGAAAAGAATTCACTTTATGTATTCAGAAAGTACAGGTTCTCTTCTCTTTATGAACATTCCCTTCACCTGAATTAATTGTCCAATAATTCACTTCATATGTAAAAGAATTGCTAATATACAATTTGTATCAATGTGGCCATTTGAAATATATCCAAACATTTAGTCTCCCAAACCATTTGAACATTCCCCCACTAAAAATTCTATTTATACACTTGTTCATGTTATACAATTATTCTAGTTGTGAATCCTTTTTCCCATTTACCTTCATACTTGCAATAGCTACTACTTCCATGCAGAGTCAAAATGTCCATTAACATTTTTTTACAACTCCCTTACTAAGAAAAAGGAAAGGGGCCTCTTTAATACTAGAAAAACCTGGACATATTATATTGCATTAAAACATTATATTGCATCAAAAGGATCTTTGGTCCTGGGATGAACATTTATCCTGGGCAAATCTACTGAGTGCAACGTAACAATGAAGTTCATAAAATTCACAGTGTCATAATGTATTCCACCTCTTTGTCTGCTATGCTAACTACTCGCATTAGAAATCCAGCTTTAGAAAAGATCAGAAAATGATTTCATTGTACATTAAACGCAAGGCAAGGAAGAAAATGTGTGCTTACATATGAGCACATTTGTCAATGCATTTGAGTTACATTTGATGCTGTACCTAACAAACCCATTTTTCCAACTAGTTCAGTGTCTCACTATATGAGATGTTTTCTGGGACTATAACCCTAATAGAAAGCAAGAGAAAATATTGATAGAGGTGGTACATATCCTAGGAGTAAAGAGGCAGAGATCCATTATTCCTCTTAGTTAAATGTAGGAGCATGAAAAGGCAGGTAAAATTATCATTTGAATGTCACTAAAAGACAGCAATGATACTATATCCACTAGAACAGGGGTACCCAACCTGTGGTCTGTGGTCTGCTACCGGGCTTCGTGAGTGGCTGGCCAATGCAAGCACTTGTGCACATGTGCGGACACACCCCACTCATGCTAGCATCACCATGAGCATCATGCAAGTGCTAGCATTGCTGCGAGCATCATGTGGGCACTAATATTCACTGGGAGCATCGCACAGGCACTAGTGTCACCATGTGTGTCGCATGCACATAGCCCATTTGCGATACGTGCATGTTTATGGCCCCGTTCCTGCATGCTCATGCATGAATAAAGCAAATGCCCTTCCCTCCCTCCAGGCTGCCAAACCAGAAAGGTTGGGGAAGTCTGTATTAGATCACATAAAACTAAGTATAAAATGTAATAATATGTAACTAAACTTTGGTTTAATGGTTAAAGCGTCAAGGTAGAAACTGGAAGACTGAATTCCAGTTCTGTCTTAGTTACGAAGCCAATTGAATGACCTTGGGCCAATCAGTTTTTTCTCAGGCCTAGAAAGGAGACAAGGGCAAGCCACTTCTGAAAAACATTGCCAATAAAAGTACAGGAAAGTACAGGAAATCTCTAAGAATTGGACCCAATTTAGAGAAGCCAAAAAAAGAGACTTACAAAGATCTACATGGCCTGGGGTCAAGTTGTTGGCACCTCTTTCCATTTTTACTATCCACCATCTACAATCTTCATTTGCAGCTCTATTGCATTATGAACTGCAATTGGAGGATGAGGGGATCAGTGCCTTTTGTAGCAGTACCAGAATTTGAGAGCTCACTTTCAAGATGATCTGTTTGACTTTTTGGCTACTGAACTTGAAACAGGCAGCCAGAACTGTATTGTTTTGTTGTACTGATTTTAACAGTCTTTTGTGTTTTACTTTAGGGAAAATTTGTCTGTTTTCCTGCTATGGTTGTTGAGGTTGTTCTGTTTTCCAGTGTGATTTCATTGGAACTGATTCCTCTTTTAGTAACAGTGGCAGTTATTAAAATTATTTTAAAGAGTAAATGGGGTGTGTATTAAGGGACTGACAAATGGATCGATATTGTCAATGGAAGTGAAAATGAGAACAGGAGAGAAGTCTTGCTGGATCAGGCCAAGGCCATAAGAGTTAACAGTCTGTCTTTACAGTGACCCACCAGATGAATCTAAAATAGTGTTTCTCAGACTTATGAACTTTAAGATGTGTGGACTTCAGCTCCCAGAATTCCCAGCCAGCATGAGGAATTCTTGGAGTTGAAGTTCATGTATCTTAAAGTCTTCAAGGTTGAGAAACATTTATCTAGAGGAACTTCAAGAAGAAGATTAAAGCAGCCTCTCTTTTCCCATTGTTTCCATGCACCTGTATCCATGCCTGGAGTCACCATCCGATCATCAATCACTGACAGACCTGTCCCCTAGGCCACCTTTGACATCCTTGAAACTTGCAGCCAACATCACATCTTCTAACAGCATATTCCCAGGTTGATCTTTTAGCGGGAAGAATGCAAATGACCAGCTGTCTGCAAAGAATATAAATCCTTCCATTCCCCACCATCCAGTCAGAGCTGAAGAAGCTTCGTGGATGAGAAGTGAAATGTCTTCAAAGAAAAAACAGAAAATCCAGTTGCCTCTTGAAAAAAACATCTTTGGGACGATTGTGACCTGGATGACTAAGAATCTCCATAGACATCCCCCTATTCACCCTTTTTTTTACCATGCATAATTTCATAAACTTCAGGTGATTAAAATATCAAAAAGAGGCACACTTATATACAGTCAGCAAACTTGCTCACCTCTACATCCATTTCTCAGTTTTCATTAAGTGAAGTGACACTTCTTATCCCTTGTTCTTTCCTCGTCTGGTCCCTCGCCACAGCTTGTGTATACCCTGGACTGCAAAGATTCGATATGCTTCTTCCCTCTGATATCACTTATAGTCAGTTTATCAGAAGCCATTTTGCTCTTAATACAGCTAAACAGAATGATAACAAGTTATCTAAAAGAAGCAAAATTCTTGCGTTCTGTTCTGAGTTCTTCATTTGTAGTTTTCTTCTTTTCCATCTAAAGTTTGTTCAGTCCTATTTCCACATAAATTTATGATTTGAAAAAAAAAAAGCTTTGCATGACAAATATTATGTTGGTGCGTATACATACACACCAGTGGTAAAATGCTACCGATTCAGCCTGGTTCAGCCGAACCGGTAGTAAAAAACATAAGCTCCAACGATCAACTGAGAGGAGAAAAAAGAGAAAAGTGCAGGATTGGCCCTCCCACCTGCCCACCTGCACTTTTCTGTTCTTTATCCTCTCAATTGATTGGCATGGCAGAGCCTCAGCTGGTGTTTGGAAAGCTGTGTGTGTACGCGCAAAGTACACAATCACCGAACTGGTAGGGAAACTGGTAGAATCCCACTACTGCACATGCATGTAAGCTTGTCCACTATACACAGTTTTTCTCTATTCTTTCAGATAGTGCAACTTCTTTGTGCATGCTTTTCATAAATACGAATGAATTTTGTACAAGTTTCTCATTATGAACAATGTACCCCCTTTTGCCTCCTCTCCACTGGCCTAACCTTGATATGTCACTGAGACTTAAAACAAGATTTAGGTAAATGAAGGACGACAGATCATCAATAGCTATTAGAAGTATTTTCTAACTGGACTTTCCAAGTTGGCTTATTCTGTGTCTAGACCAAGACTGTCAAACTTCTGGCCCATGGGCTGGATGCGTCACATGCTGGCCACACTCATGTCTGATTTAGCAAAGGGGGGGGAAGTCCTGATATGTCATGTGATGCTCCCATGATGATATGAATTCGATACCCCTGGTCTAGACAGATGTTTTCTTGTGAAGACCAGTAGGACACAGGATCTTTGATAGTTCAAAGTCAATCCAACTCCAGTAGACATCTCCCCAGAATTATGCAAAGCTTTAAAAGGCTGTTTTGCTGTAATAAAGTTTATACAAAACATGTTTCAAAATGAAAAACAATGCATCCCCTCCCAGAAGTGAAGCACCATTTTTCTTGTCTTCATGTTCCTTCAGCCCTTCATCCAGCAGATATAGAAAAATTGTCATCTTCAGTGTGCGCTATGTGTTGTCAAGATGAAGCACAACTATCCATTATCCCCAGTTAAAAGAGTCATATTTCTAAAACTTCTGAAAACTAGCAAACATTATGAGTCAATCCCATGTGCTTAAGTTGGTTGTCTTTCGTGCTCTTCCCAGTTGTTTCATTAGCCAACTTCAGAAACTCCAGTCTTGATTGCTCTGTCCTCAGTCTCTTCAAGACCGAACTGGACTTCCCCCTGCTTCTTGAATTTCTCAGCACTGCAGGGTAGGCCAATCTTGCTGGCAGGTTCCTATGCAGATTGTATCTGCCTCTTCTTTTTAAGGATTGTTCCTACTCACTTCTCCTTGGGCCCTTCCTTTGCTTTTCCAGATGTTTCCACTCATGGATGCCTTCATCACCATTTTCCTTCCCCTTATTATTTCCTGTGACATTAACCACAGTCTCTTTTCATTTTCTTTCTCCCCTTACGCTATCATTGTATCTCCAATGCTACAGCAATGAAAGTACTGGGGGAAATGGTCTTTCTTTCCTATGTAGAACCATGGAAATGTTGCAGCAAGGAAGAACTGGTAATTCAGCTTCAGAGAACAAACTAGCAATAAAACTACATTGCCACTTAAAGATGTTGGGGGGAGAAGAGGAACTTTTTTTTTTAATTACATTTATATGCTGCCCTTCTCCGAAGACTAAGGGCGGCTTACAATCTTCTGGGATACAACCCAGTGTGCTCAGCAATAGCCTTCATTCCATTGTATATGCCTGCTTATTACTAAGCAGCATGTTTACAAAGTCAGCTTATTGCCCCCAACAATCTTGGGTCCTCAATTTACCTACCCTGAGAGGATGGAAGGCTGAGTCAACCTTGAGCCTGGTGGGATTCGAGCCTACAGTAATTGTAGGCAGCTGGAACTTAAGTGCAGGCATTTAACAGCCTGAGCCACCAAGGCTCAGGCTTTTTAATATTATTATCAAGGCTTTTTAATATTATTTTAATATTATTGGTAGTCCAAGGGAGAGCAAAGGGGCACAATTCACCAGAATGGACAGAAGTGAAAAGATGCCCACTGGGATCTTTTGAATGGAGACTGAGCTACTAGCTACTTCACTAACTTAATGGGTATATTTGCAATGAGCTGTAAAGGGGAAGAGAGCAACATCATTTGTTCCTGTACTAAGGAAATAGTGAGTGTCCTGCAATGGTGTTGAAAAAAAAGTGTGGATGTGCAGATGGAATATAATTTTGTTAGCTTCCACAGAATAATATTTAGTGTTTCAGTCAGAGGCTGTAATGGTCTGTGGGAATCACCTTGGGAGACAGGAAGAAGAGTCACAAATTAGGTAATTGTCAGTTAAGAGGAAGTTAAATCCACAGAAGGAATAGGTGTGTGGGAAACATTTCAGAAGGAAATCCCCCTAGATGTTTGGATTGTAAATGTGAGGGGGAAGAGATGCACTTTCAGGTTTGCAAGATCTGTAATGTAAAAGTAGTACTAGTACTCTTGTGGGTGCTTATTTTCTGGGCTACTTCACAAGACTAAGAGAGGCTTATTGCAAAGTTTGGTAAGTTCTGATGAAAGGTCATACTTTGAGTTGCAAAGTTGTGTCTTCTGTTCAATAGAGTATCAAGTATGGAATTGATTGCCTTTTCTTAAGAGCATGTTCACTAGATTTGCTGCATACTGAGCCATGATGGCACAGTGGTTAGAATGCAATATTGCAGGCTAATTCTGCTGACTGCCAGCAGTTTGGTTCTCTCGAACTGAAGGTTCACTCATCCTTCCATCCTTCTGAGGTCAGTAAAATTAGGACTCATATTGTTGGGGTCAATATGCTGACACTAAACCGCTTAGAGAATTCTGTAAAGCACCATGAAGTAATATATATGTCTGCTATTGCTACTGCTACTGAAAGGTGCAAGGTCTAGAAGGCTTTATGTCCACTTAAGAGCTTCCAGAAGGATGCTTTTTGCAATGTAACAGAAATTTACGTACTACTTTATTATGTAGTAAACAAAGTCCCTTCGTCCCTGAAAATCACACTCTGCAGATTATACAGGGCTACCCTATACATTAAATAACTTGGTGATCTGAAGCTATTTGAACTTTCTCCTGACTTCAGTGCCATGCTTAATCAGAAATGTAAGGGGCATTCCTCACCTTGATGTATTAGTGCCGGTAGGGTTAGAAGAGTCTTTTAACTCCCTGCTTGTGCTTAACTCTTCAGCAAGTTTATATTCAGCATTTATCTTTGTCTTTTTTTCCCCCACTACCTTATGCTGCTGACTTGAAGTTATTGTTCTGTATCAGGGGAAAAGCTCACCACTAGGGTTAACAAGCTGTTTAAAATGAAGAATAGCTTGGGATCCATGGAAAATAATCTGTTGCCTCCATCTGCCTGGCTTTTTTCTTCCTTTTACAAACTGGCTGATTTATAATCTTTGCAGAAAACATGATTTTGAATTTCCTAACTTTGCTGGAAATAGAATTATCTATATTACTTAAGGCTATAGTACTGTTATGCCTTTTCCCTTCCTACAGAGCTACAATTCCCATACATCTCAGCCAATTTCACTAGGCAACCTGAGGGCTATTCACTTGCTCAAGACACTAGAATGCTGCTGCCAAAGTGTTTCCTCAATTAACAAATTCAGATTATTGATCCTGCAATCTCAAAATACACAAAAGACCATTGTTGGGAGTTGGAGAAGTTGGCAAAATTTATATGTTTGATGTTATGCTACATATTTCAGCCAACAAAACAGATCCTGCCTGAGCTATTGTGTGGCCTGAGGCACAGCATCAGTTTCCTCTCGATCACAAATCAAGGCTGGTCAAGTTATATTGGCAACCCAGGAGAAAAAAATTCCCACAAGTGCCTGTCCTCCCCATCGGCAATAAAATGCAATAACAATATATTAAAGACAGAATATTCTGCTGCTTCTCATGATATCCTAAATTAGCTGCCAGAGGCAGCTGATGTCTTTGCCTTACAGTTAGATTGGTGCCAGTGGCTCTATCTTCATGCAATGCCACCATTCAAACAATAAAATACGTCTTACCAAAATGTAAAGTAGCAACTGTCCCTTGTTAGCAGACGGTAGAAAACCTGATAAAGTAACTTTTGACTGATAAAGCATCACAATGTTCTGATATAATGCAAGTCATCTAGTTATCTCACAAAGGATATATCAAGGTGGGCTTCAGAGCAAACATAAAACATATAATGAACTAGGCACAGCAAAACTTGGGAGCATTTTGAGTCCCACCCCAGTGTACATCAGGTCTCCAGCAAGTTTTGAGATGAATTGGAAAAAGAGTCCTTCATAAAACAACCACGTGATTTTAAGAAAAGCAAAAAACCAAATGTACTCAGTTTTTCATTCATCCAGCTTATATGGCTACACAACTTACCTCTGGTAGTTAGCATACCATGATAAGATTAATCCAATGCAGTTGCAATTGAGGTCCTCAAAAAGATTTTAATCCTACAATCCTACAACCATACAACTTTACGGTGGGGCTCACTTAACATTCCAATTCAATATCTGAATGAACACTCAACTTTTAAAAACTTTTCAGAATGCTAACAGGGTCAAGGGTGTTTAAATGTTGGGGTAGGAATGTTCATAAAAGAAGTTACTGAAATATAGAAGGCACATCATTGCCTCCTGCTAGATGATGCTGTTTGAAGGGAGGGAAATGCAGAGATTGCTCACCCAACTGATTTGAGTGGAGATGAGCAGAAACAAATGAAGAGAAGCAGACCAACAAATAACACATGAGGTAAGGCTTCATAGGTGATAACAAGCACTTTGAATTGTGCCTGGACCATCACTGGGAACCAGAGCAGCTTGAGAAGCAGAGTTGTTATGTGGGAATGCTGTGGTGGGGCCAAAACTGCCCACACCACTATATATTCAACCAGTTATAGTTTCTCAATACTCTTCAATGGCAGCCCCATTTAGATTTTGCAGACATTCAATCAGGAAGTGACCAAGATGTGAATGAATGTAAGCTAAGCTTCCCAATCTAGAGATGGACACAATTGGTAAACAAAACTGTTCTCCAAGCCACAGCTATAATCTCTCCTTCAAGCAGGAACTGTGAATCCAAGAAGGCATCTAAATTGTGTGCCAACCATATGTGGGACTGCTACTCTACCCAGAGATAAAATGGAAAATCTCCACTTCAAGGAGGCCTCGGGACCCATGGCAACTTGGTCTTGTCAGAGTTGAGCCACAACAAATTCTTCCCCATCTAGACCTCAAAGGTCCGAACACTGGAAAATAACCTCAGAAGAATCACTTAATCAGCCCAGGGGACAAATTGTTATCAAAACGAAGATTATGAACGAGCAAGGTTTCACAATAACATGATTGTGAATTCACCAACCATAGATGGAAATGAGAGTACTGAGGCTCTGGTGACAAGGCACCTGTTACAGAGGGCTGGAATATGATAAGTAGCAAACTCCACAGAAGAAAACATGAAAATAATGAAATGGATATAATCATATCACAATATCATATTGTACAACATAGTGACTGGAAATCAAGAAGCATCATCTTAAAAGAAACCAAAAGACACAGTGAGGCAGATTGCTTTTGCCATAAGAAAATTCCTCCCCAAACTTGCAAGTGTACACATTTTCATGAAAGTTTAATGTTGCTTGATGAAGTGTTCTAAGAAACTTAAAGGGTTGTGTGCAATTTTGTAATAGCCTAATAGCCTCAATTTGGAAGGGTTTTTTTTCTCAGAACATGGAAGAGGCATGTTCCCTTCTGATCCACATGGGTGAAAGGTTTGTGCTAAGATTTAGTCTGTGACAACACAAATGTCTGTCCCTTCTGTAAACAAAATATGCATTAGAGTTTTATTCATATAACACATTTAATTGATACTGTAACTATTCATATGATGAAGCTCAAATAATTGATTATGAGTTTTAATAAACTTGCAAGCCTACGGTACAATAGGATAATTCATCCGAAAGCAAAGAAAGAGTTTCCAAAGGAAAAAGCAAGAAGAGAGATGAAAGAACAATCTAAGGTACTCAACTACTAAATCTTTCCTTAATAAGTCCATAGTTTACCTCACTGGTGAAGCACTAGCAAATATTAAACTCAGTAGGTCTAAAGCTATAAAACAGCTCTGTAGATATAAAGATATGAAGTACATATACAAATGCATTTAGTAAACCAATAAGTATTTTAAACAGGCAGTACAGTTTAACAATGAATAAACCTCAAACAATGGCATATTTCCCTCACACCTACATCAAACTAAATAGTCATCTTGAAGGGTCTTCACATTCAAATTAATCTGAAAAACTGGAAAATAGCTCTCTTCTGCCCTCTAGCGTCTCTCTCAGTTAAGCTTTTTTTACTACTAAGGCAGAAAGCAGAAACAAAAGACAGTCCCAATTTGAGAAACCATTATTATTATCATTATTTGAAACATTAAATCATCTCCTATAACATGGAAGACAATCTGTAAATATACCTGATGTTGTTCCATTGAGGTTTATTTTCCCCTCCCCACCAACTTTGGCAAGGTGAAATCAATTTTACCCTTTTCTTAGGGGATATAGATATTCCACCTAAAACATGCCTGGCTTCACAACCTTGTGTTTTGCATCCTAATTGCACCATGTGCCAGGAAAACAGATTGTTTGCTAATTGATATCACAAAGGAAGACAACCCAGTGAAGGATGATTATGCCAATGCCAGCTAGTAGCTGATGAAGATCCTGACAGGAATTCTGTCTTTTTCTCAAAAATTACAAACTGAACCTATATGCCAATTTTTATTGAGATATTGCTACAAAGGTAAATAAAGAAATTGGGACAGAAAAGGCAGCTTTGCATCTACAAAGAAGTTACAATCGACTGTCCACTGGGAAGGCTAGTTGTGCAACTGAGACATCCAGTGGTGGAATTGGATGTCAGGATTATTGATCATGGTGTCTAAAACAAAGAGACTAGAATGTAATATTGGGTATCAAAGAAAAATGGTTTGCAAACAGGTATTGGGTATAAAGTCTGATGAAATAAAATAAACATTTAGAATTGGCTATGTAGTAGCACAACAACATACTGACCAATCAGTTTGTTCCAATATTCCTGACCAGAAATTGCATTCCCTTTGAACTGGTGTAGGAAATGTCCCACAGAGTGGAAAAAGAGCATCGATTTGTCTTATGTGGAAGCAATGGAGGCTGAAAAGTAAACACTCCTGAATTGCTGCCTTCATTTAGACCTTACTATGTGCTTGATCTGATTTATCCTGAAAGTTTTTCCAGGCGACATACTGTCTACATCATCAGTTGCATCTCTCTAGTAAGCCAAAGTGTTGATTTACTTCTGCAAGAAGTACTTCAAAGCATTAATGTCAATCACCTGGGCCATCTGAGCTCAATATTTCAAAATGGAACAGTATTACCAATAAATGAAGTGGGAAGCTTCCTACTAGACCTAATTTCCAAAGTAGCTGAGGGCAGGACAAGAAGTAAGAGATGACGCTTATAAAGAAGAGATCCAACCTAAAACTAAGAAGAAATTTCATGTCAGTAAGAACAATTAATCAGTGGAGCTGCTGGCTTCTAGAAGTTGTGAGTGCTCCGACACATTGAAGAAAGATTGGTCAGCCATTTGTCTGGAATGGTATAGGATCTCCTGCCTGAGAAGGGGGCTGGAGTAGAAGACCTCCAAGGTCCCTTCCAATTCTGTTACTCTGTATTCTAAATGAAAGATAAGAATAAAAAGTAAAGGCTGAATCTGCACAATGCTGACCAATGTTTTGCAGGCTAAAAAGAATAGTTCAGCGGTTTTTCATACCTATTAAGAGAATGAGCAAGAATCCATAAATTCCAAAAGATAGGAGAAAAATGTCTAGAATGTATACTCTGGAAAATAGACCTATATAAAGGTTTTGACTTCTTTGTACCACAGGGGGTATAAAGGTTCGAAGCTAGTTGAATGATGCCCAAATGTCTTCTGTTAAATTAAGCCAATCAGTAAAAAAGGTTACTGTATGTATCTGGAGATCTAAAATGTATTGCCATATCCCACTATGAAATCTGGTAGAAGCTATCTAGTATTTGAGTCAACCATTTTAAGTGCTCCATGTCCCCTGCAGAGATCCATATTGGGTAACAGTATAAAGGCCACACAAATTTCTTCCATCTTCAGACCAGCAATTACACCTGAACTAGCTTACCAAATACAGTATCCTGTTGCATATTGTAAGACCAGATTTTATTAAAAACAAAATCATCTATAAAACAGGTAATTTGGAGACCCCCAAGGATGATGTCAAGAAGTGCATTAGAGCACCAAAGCATTATGCCGCCTACCTTTGAAGTAAAGCATCTAATTGACTTTAAGTTTGAGAAGGATATACTGTCTCCTACCTAAGTAATATAGCAAATGTATAGGAAACCATATCCATATCATGAGATGCCCATCTTTCAGTAGAGTTTGCCTCCAGTAATAATTGGCAACCTATTGTGTTGTGTTCTAAATTATGTAAGTGAAAACTGAGTACCATTTGGCAGTTATCTAACAAATTAATTCTGGCACCTGAGCAAGCACCAGGATACCACTCCTGAGCACTAGAGACAGCCAGGAATGAAGTCTGTGTACTGAATGTGCAGGACTTTACAACAAAACCAGTATTCTGTAAAATTTCTGGGGTAACTTTAGGTTGACATCTGGTTACTGATATTCCAGGTGCATGCAGGTTTCCAGCTACCAAACAGCATATTCCGTATCGATATTAATTGAACTTAAAACAAACAACACAACAGGAAGCCTACTGTTTGTGTAAACAGTACAGAGAAAGTCAATATCCCATCTAGTTGCTGAAATCCTAGAGGACCTAACATTAGGGGGAAATAGTATGGTTTTGTTGGTTGACATCTTTATGCTCTTCACTTTGCTTAAACAAGTGTTATGATGTGGGCATGATATTAAACTTTTGAATATATCCTTACACTTTAACTTTTGATTTCTTCTCTGATTGTGCTTTTCATTTTACAAAGTTGGGCAGTTACTCTTGTACATTTAATAAAATGTACTATGTTTCTGGTACATTTGCTTCTTTATCATAGTGCGCATTAGCTAAAACAAACATCCTTTCTCCTGTTCGTGTGTTCATTATAGCGAGTTTATGTTTCTGAAAGTTGGCAACAGAAAACACCCCAGTGATACAAAGCGTGAAGACACTGGCTTATTTAAATACATTTTTTGCCTTAAACCATTTGGGACTCTGCCAAAATAGTAACAGCTATAGGCCTTTGGGACATCTATGACCATAAATAGAAATTCTCCATGAAGGTAATATTCTAGGAGACAGAAAGCAATTTCACCATAAACATATAGTCAGCTACCTTTGACATATGTCCTCACTTCAAGTTATCATCCCTGCCAACATATTTTACTTGGATGTTTTAATGCCATATCACCATATGTCATGGTTTTGGAATATTGCCTCACAAAGTTATCTCTTAATTTCCTTGACCTGTAGGAGCAATTTCATAAACTCAAACTAATCTCACATATTCACGCCACACTCTGTGAAATCTGCTTCTAAAAAGTGTTGCATGGAAGACTGTGTTCATGATACGCAGGCAACCAATGAACATAGGAACCTTTTTTTAAAAAAAATCAGAGTTCCCAAACACTAATTGCACTAATTCATGATGAGTTTTATCTTTATTATCACTCACTGATAAACTCAGATGGGTGGACTTTGGATAGTATTGTAGTAGTATGAATAGATTGCATTGATTGGTCTGCAGGGACAGCATTCCTAGAATCAATTTTGCACTTTGAGTCACAATCCTGGACCTTTATTTGTCTTGTCAGGACTGAGAATAAACAACTAGTTTAAATGTAAGTAGAAATGCATTTATTGTAGTTTCTACTATGTTATCTTTTTGTTCAGCAGAACTGGGCTATTGAACAAAATGAAAATAAACAAGCATGATTTATATAGGAACGCAATACATATTCTATAAGTCCAAGCTATTCTTAGTTTAGTCCAATGCCAGTTTTAGTGCAGATATAAAAGGAGATTTTACTAAGTGGCTGCTGGAAAGAATTTGGCTGAATAGTAAAGGGACAGAACCAAATTGAGAAGAGAGGGTGGAATCAGGCCCACAAAGAAGCAGATTATTAATAGAGTGATTTTCAGATATGTAGAGCAAGACCATACAGAGAAAGAAGTAGATTTACACTCTGTTGCCCAGAAGGCCAGAGATTGGACCTATTGGTTGAAATGATGATAAAATATATTCCAGTTAGATATTAGGATGAATTTCCTGTCAGACAGTGAAATATACTTCCCAAAAGTGGTATCCTCCTCTTCATTCCTTTAAACAGGCACTTCAGTCTGAAATGTTTTAGCAGATTTTACTAGATGACATCTGAGGTTCCTTCCAACTCTATGATGCTATTATTATTGTTAAAAGGTAATTTTACTGGTTGGAGTCTCAAAAGGCTCACTGATTGCAAATTACATATGCTATGAATTATGCAAATTATATTTTATAATTTGCTGACAGTAAGCTTCCTAAAACCTGAGTTTGGCACAGTGTCATTATATCAGGGAATAGGGAATCTATTACTTTGATTAACAGTTTTGCTCACTCTGGCACTTCTGCCAATTTGGGATCTTCCCTTCTCCCAACTCCAATGGGAGAAAGGCACAGACTATGGCGAAGGTTTATAGGAAATATATCCCAGGACCTTAAGGAATTACACATTTCTTATGATTTTGAATCTATAATTTAATCTTCCAGCAATGTCTTACTTATGTTTTGCCCCTAGAAAATTGAGTTTTAGCTTTATTAACAGAACTGTATCAAGATGCTTTTTTACAATTTCTCACACTTCTCTGTGTTCAGTCTCTGCAGGATTTGTGTGTGTGTGTGTGTGTGCATGTGCGTGCGTGAGAAAGAGAGGGAGGGAAGGAGGGAGAGAGGGAGAGAGAGAGATCTTATGAATTTCAATTCTATATAATACTGTGGAATGCATAAGAATTCTAGAAATTCAGATTAAAATTCCAGACTTTCTCTGTAACTGAGATTTAAATTTCATGGAAAAGAAGCAATGTGAATTTGAAAGGAAAGCTGCTAAAATCAGTAGATACAAGAACAATCTGAAAGTCACAGTTAAAAGCCAAATTATGTGCCTCAAGTGCCAATAAGAAAGTACATTATCTCCACTAACCATCTGTCATGATTATTTTAAAGAGTGATGCTCAAAATCACATAACCATTAGGGCTTCTGAAATGCTATCTCCAACTATTTTTTCAGTACTTGGGGTATGAATCACTGTTTTCCATTATCTACAATGGGAATGAGATATATAAAAGTTGTTCTTCCCTGTTATCTTTATCATGATGAATTCAAAATAACCTGTATATTAAAAAAAAGTTATTCTGAAGGGAATGAAATTTTCATGAAAATATCTACTACAAAAAAACAAACTGTTTTAAAAAACTGTGCTGAGCTATGGTCTGGGGAGTCCATCATTATTATATCCACCTTGGAATATTGCATACTTGTCATTTATCTTTAAATTTGGCTTTGCTAACTAATCCTTGAAAGCATAAGCCAAAGCTTTCAGAAAACCTCATGGTTCCAATTATGATAGGCAAAAGGTGAATCAGGTGGTCATTGATGGCATAGGAAAGCCCTAAATATGTCCTAGCTCACTGACTTATGCTGAAAATAGGGCCCATAAAATCCTAAGTATCATTTCCTTGGTATATTAAAGACAAGAACTGGGGTGTTGCTGTATTTTTTTAACACGTCCATGTTCATAAGGAACCTAACAGTATCATGACTGGGGCACAATAGAAGAGTTCAGGTTTTGTTTTGTTTTTTGCCAACACACATACAGCTTTTGGAATATTGGAGAAGAAAGGAAGAAAAGCAAACAAGAATTTTAAAAAGCAGTCTAGAGCAGTGGATTAAAAAAAACTCAACCTGACATATTTCATCTAAATGAAGAACGTACAATACAGATAGGTTTGCAAAAAATGATCTTCTGCATTTCAGCTGCAATTCAATTTGCTTTTGCCATGGTTATTCATAAGAAAAGATGGCCGCTGGTGCTAAAATGCCAGCTAGGAGAACCCTGGGCAGGAAGAATACCCAGAATATATACCAAGCATCATTTGTATTGGCAAATTTCTCAGCTAGACGCCTACATCGCAGCAAGACATTAAATAGATTTATTGCCTATCAGCTTTAAAGCAGAGGATAGATGTCTGGTTTTCATAGAGAGCTGATGCATTAAATAATAAAAGCAGAAATAAAAAGGCAGCAACACTACTAAGAAATCATCGTTCATCCAAGTTAATGTATATGACAAATTCCCTTTGTGGTTGGGTTGTATCCAGTTCCACCTGCCTGCGAAAGCTTTCATGAAGATATCCAATAGTTTTTAAGCATATAATAATTCTGCAACACATTCCCTGTTATCTATTTGACAACATTTTAATCTCTAGGCTCTGAGCAAGACTGTGGGGAATCAACCTGTTATTTATCATTTTATTCTTCAAGGAAATAAAGAAAAAAATGAAGATGGGAAAGACAGAGTCCGCAGTCTCCCGTCTCATTAATTGTAATATTGAAGTCAGGTTGCTTTAAAAAGATATGGATACTGTGGAGAGAGGCAAGGACTTTCTCTAGTCATATATTTAGTGCTCTCCCTTGTGGCATCAAAGTTAAAGTCATGATTTGATCTCCCAGTGATTCATGGACAGTTTTGTCATTGTATGCTTAAACCAGGATTGTATTGTGATTAATTTTGTGCATGCATCTCCACCTTTTTTGGACTGAAGATATTAAGGAAGATTGAAACCATGTTATCCTATTTATTTCATTTTCAGGCCTAGAGACAGTGGAATTTATATCATGTTTTTCCACCAATAGGGACCAAATGTCCAGGCCACCTTTGTTTATTTTTTACCTTTGCTTTTTTTTTTCCTTATGAAAAAACTTTTGTCTTCTCAGGGAGATAACACATGACAAATGATTTTTGAAAACAGACAATATGGAGCTTTTATGCTTTTCTGAAGATCGGAAATGTGCCAAACGTATGATAATATTTTGGCATGATGGGCAATGTTTCTACAAAAAAGGTTCTTTTGGTTTCCAGGTTTCAAAATGTGCTTTGCTTTTGTTGGTTTGATTTATATGTGATAATCAACCTATCCTTTATGTTAGGACAGCTACTGTTGTATGTTAGAAATGGTAAAAGAGGCTAATCAGTGTAGACATCTTTATTTACTTCATCCACGTGTGTTCATCCATCATCTATTCCTCAATTGTCCCCTGATCCCATACTGATTATCATTAGTTCTTTCAATTGTCACACCATTTTCATTTTCTGATCTTCTGTTCTGATACTGGCCCACAGTCACTAATGAAAATGTGTTGGCATCTCAAAAATATCCATTCTGAAGAGAGGGAGGGAGGGAGGGAGGGAGGGAGAAGGAGAAGGTGTGGGAGAGGATAGATATTTCCTACAAGTCAGAGAAATTCATCTCTGCAATGTTATACACCAGTAGCCCTATTCAGTTGTTCAGAAAGGGTGATTTTCATAACATGAGTAGATACAGAATATCGCATGTGTGAGGATGTATAATGCCTTCATGTAATCTGATAGCTTCCTCAGTGTAGAAATCTATGAAAACATTCTACTAAAATAAACTTCACGTGAAGTGTTAGTACCACTTTACAAGGCTTTGTAAGACACGTTTGTAATACTGCATCCAGTTTTGATCATCAATATAAAAAAAAGATGTTGAAATTCTGGAAAGAGTGTAGATAAGAGCAAGAAAGATTATTAGGTGGCTGGAAGCTAAACCGTATGAAGAACAGTTGCAGGAATTAGGTATGTCTAGTCTAGTAAAAAGAAGGACTAGGAGTAATGATAGCAGTGTTCCAATATTTGAGAGGCTGCCACAAGAAAGAGGGGGATCAACCTATTTTTCAAAGCACCTGAGGGCAAGATAAGAAGCAATGGCTGGAAACAAAACACAAAAAGAAGCAACCTAGAACTGAGGAGAAATTTCTTGAGAGTTAGCACAATAAACCAGTGGAACAACTTCTCCTCAGAAGTTGTGGGTGCTCCATCACTGGAGGCTTTTAAAAAGAGACTGGACAGCCATTTGTCTGAAATGGTATAGGGTCTTCTACTTGAGCAAGGGGTTAGACTAGAAGACCTCCAAGGTCCTTTTCAACTCTGTTGTTCTGTTATTGTGTTAAAATCATAACACGTACAGGTTGAAAGTTGGATTTTTGAGAATAAGTTAAAAAATATTTTTTCAATGATAAGGCAGGAGTTATGGGCTGCTGCTCCAGAAAGGAAAAGACTCTGGCAAAACAGGAATTCAAGTACAGTTGAGTGTTGTCTCGAGACAGCTACTTCTAAAACTTCAAAGGAAAAAAAATGGAACATTTCCACAAGCAGTACAAGCTTTCGAAGACACCTGCTGTGGTCTGTTTCACCACTCCAGTAACCAGCTGTTTTTGAAACTCAGAAATCCTTCAAATCAATAGTAAGTGTAAGATGCAGGAATGGCAAACAGAAATCAAAGAAACAAATATGTACACAAGATAAAGCTCTTTATAAACAGCACCCTATCCTAACTTATGCTTTATCATGCTGATTTTCATGGTAAAATCCTTCTTTTTGTGCTAAGCTGAAAACATGGTTCTCAGCAAAAAGCAAGTCTATTAGCAAGGTAATTTATTAACAGAGCAGAAATGTGTGAACGGTAAGAGCATTTTTTTATTATTTTCAAAGCTTTGACATTTCAAAAATTAGGTGACTAAGAGACAATTGATCGCATGAATTTCCTTTTAAAAATAGTTTTTATCAAGAGAAATACACACACACACACACACACACACAGATATTCTCTTGATAAAAATTATATATATATATATATATATAGGTCTTGGTGTATTCGGGTCTTGTCCCGTGTAAGGTTGAGAATACCTTGGCAACGTTTCGACGAAATCTCATCCGTCATCTTCAGGCGGTGTCTTCAGCTTCGTTCTCCTGGGAGAACGGCTGAAGACACCGCCTGAAGATGACGGATGAGATTTCGTCAAACGAAGGTATTCTCAACCTTACACGGACAAGACCAATACACCAAGACCTACATACCTACCCGTGAAAACCTACGAAAACAAATATATATATATATATATATATATATATATATATATATATATATATATAGTTAGCTAGTTAGTTAGTTAGTTAGTTAGTTAGTTAGTTAGTTAGTTTACTTTATTGATTAGCCCTTGGGCCATATCAAAGTGCAGAGTTCCAGACACAGATTATTACTAAAATCTGATAAAAACAATTTAAAATGGAATTGGATAAAATACAATAATTTAATATATAGATAAATAAAATATGATAAAATAATATTTCGATGTCCCCCTACAATCTACTCCAATTAGTCCCACATATGCCAATCTCAACTGAACCATTTTGCTTATGTACTGTGATGTGTTAAATGTTATTTTCAGATTCTGGCCACACATAAGGTAAGTTGTTTTGATATGGGGACCCAGTGGGTCATTCATCTGGTATATAGACCAAGGTACCTGTATCTCACCTTCTTATACAGGCAACAATCAAATAGGATGTGAGCCTGGTCTTCTACCTCTGCCACTCCACAAATTTAAAGATATCCATTGTAGAGTATAGAATGGACACTCCCATATCTGATCATTGTGTAAGTAAATTCAAAGAAAAAAAGGGTAAAGAAAAGGAAAAAAGAAAGGAAAAGGAAAGAAAAGAAAAAGAAAAAGAGAGAGATAGAAGAAAGGAAAAAGGAAACAGAACAGAAAATATTAAAAGAAATTTAAAGAAATGACATTTGATCTTCAATTTTTATCAAACCTCTCTAAGACTAAGATTACATCAGCATTCCCTTTTTTCTATAACCTATTCTTTCTAATCATCAAAGTCATAAATCAGAAAATCATTTTGTTTTTTTAAGTAAAAAATCCATAAGGGGTTTCCAGTCATTGAATTTCAAAAGTGCAAATATTTGCTTGCCTGCAATATATATATATATATATATATAAAAACCAGTTTCACAGCCTCGTCACAAAAATATCACAATATTTGTTTCTGCCACCATTTTCTTGTAAGCATCCTTGATTTTAAAGCTCTATGCCTGCATTTTGTTAAAATGTATCAGATATAACCGTGTATCTGGCAGGATGTTTAAGCAGCAGCTGTTAAAATGCCAAATTTTTACTCTGGTCGATTGCCCAAATGTGACATTCAATTGAAATGTTTTTAATTTAAGTTCTGTTTCCAGGAAATAACATATCTCCTATCATCTATCCCTCTTTCTTCTTGTCCTCCTCCTCTTCCTCCTCCCTTTGATTAAAGTTCCCCTGGCACAAAGTAATCACATCTTATTACCATCTCTTAGATGTGATTGGCACAATGTGGTGCTTTGTTCTACAACAGAGCATCTCAGTTTTAGAGATGTTCAATTTTCTGGAGCAGAAAAAAAAGGTCATCTAAAGCAGTGTGCCACATGGTTTTGATAACATCTTTTCTTTTTTATATTTTTTCTATTGACTATTATTTTCACAATAACTTGAGAACCGCAGTTTATAAATTCTAGCAAACATTTTATTTGCACAGCCACTTTTTCCTGGTGGACGTATAGTTGGAGGAACTGACTTTATTCTGACACAGGATACATATATAAATAGGCTGGATTTAATTTAGTTTACTGACTCTCTGTGTCAGATTTTCAAGGTTCCCAGTGCCTGGAGATTCCATTGGTGTCAACTGGGTGTTCTATCCCTCCTCTTCAACCTTCAATTTCATACAAGAGAGATGTTCAGAGAGATTTTCATTGCAAAGGGAATGCCTGACCAGACTCAACACTAAATCACAGATTTCCTGATATTTCATAGCTCAACTCAAGTTCTTGGCTTCTTTGGACAAGAGGCAATTCAGACACTATAATTTCTCTAGAATGCTGCAGTTCAGCTGATTATGGGCACATCATAATCAAGAGGTGTACTAGTTACTGATCTAGTTCTGGTTACAAAGTACTGCTTGTAGCATAAGTGACAAGGGTAACGTAAAACAGCTTCACAGTTGTAATTAATGTTGTTGCCTATCAATTTCAGAAGTATTTGTAAAACATGAGCATATACTTATCGTATATTTTCAAGGGAGTAATATATGTGGATAATAAATGATCATATGAAATAATTCCTAGTTTCTTGCCTCTCGTGTTGTGGATTTAAGTTTGCCTGGTGGATTTATTTTGATTGAGAAACTTTCAAATGCCTTGTGGACTCTTTGGCCATTGCTCTGTTTTTGTTCATTGTTCTTTGGCCTGCTTGTGGTTGAACTTAACTGCAACAGTTCTGGGGTTTTTTGTGAAGGGAATTTCTGGGGAAGATAAATAAACTCTCTAGACCACAGTTATCTGTGTTTGGGTGAATGAGTGGGACAGCACATAAACCTAACAAAGAAATAATGATCTGCTACTACAAATCAAGTTGAACAAGAAGAGGAAATCTGAACATAGTACCAATACTAATAGACACCTTGGATGCAATCTCAAAACAAGTAGTTCACCACTTGATCACCATCAACACTGACAAAATATTCCAAAGTCAGTTGCAAAAGGCAGCTTTATTTGGAACAGCTTATATCGTGCAATTATACTTTAATTAACATCATCAAATAACAACATCTGCCTTTCCCAGACTCTTGGGAAGGACTTAGTAGATAGATAAAAATACCAAATCTAATCTAAGCATCTTGTCAACTATGTGACCAACCATTATTTGGCTGATATCAGAATATATCAATACTAACAAAACAATATTCCTGCTTCATCTCTTTCAGGGTTCTTTATCTAATCATATATTCAGCACCACTGCCTATTTCTGTAGATCTAAACCTATATATTGTCTTTCAAACTGCACAATGTTCATATTTATTCAAGAGACTATGTTAACTATCTGTAGATTTAGCATTATGTTCAAATGGACTTGATGAGGTAATAGTCTTTAGACCCTTTCAGAACTTTCATGTACAAATCTGATTATATGCTAACTCCTTTGCACTGTGTTCAAAATATTATTTGGTTCATTGGAATAATGCATAAATATCACATTCAGAAATTAAGTTTGGCAGAAGCTTTACTATTACAAAGCCTAGATGTTTTGTTTTCATATTGCCTTTCAACTGATCTCAGTATTTGTATACTTTTGTCAGTTAATTTTTATATGCTTGTTTCATATATGCAGAATTCGTCATTAAACTGTTCAGCCATTTTATTTTGGACCTCAGGCATGACAAAATTTCTGAATGGTTGCTTTTACATACCTTCCATTTTAATTTGCTACCTGATCTGGGAATAGCAGCTTTTTGCTTAATTTAATATGCTCCAAATAAGGGATTTTAAAAATCATTATCCAGAAAGTTAATCTGTAAATGGATGATTCATAATTTGTGTTTGAAGGAAGCCAAATTCTATCACATTTCCTCAGGTACAGATACGGATTAGTTCCTTTGGTTTCAGCCACAATGTCAATATACATGCAAGTGGAAGTTTTTTTTTTATCAGTGCTTGGAAGTTCATTAATTTTGCAAAGGATTTCAGGGGCAGGTAATAACATGGCTATTGTATTGTTGGCCCACAGCACCCAACTTGTGAATGATTAACTGATCATGATTTTTAAGTAGAAGAGCTTATTTGTCAAAGCTTTGTGTCTGCAAAGGGAAGATTGAAGACAAAATGGGACAATTGATTTTACATATCACATAACCTTAACTACTGTCAACTGTTTAAGGTAACAAGATCAAGAAATAAGTACAGCAGAGATTCCATGAATGTTCTTTATAGCAGTAGGACAGAACAACAGAACTTTGAAACATGGTCTACCCTGTGAGCAAGATTAAACAAACAAAATTAAGACAAGCTGGTATGCATTTCTGTCTCATATTTTCCTCTTTCTCAGGACTGAGTTATGTTTTCTCAAAATCCCCTTTTAACAACCTTCTTATTTTTTCCCTTCTCTCATGGTCAGATGTACATTCTTTCCCAAATGTAAAATTTCAGCAACTTCCTTTAATCTCTATTAATTTGTTGAAATTCCCATAAAAATGACATTTTAAGTTTATCTATTGCTCTCAATCACCTAAAACAGTCTACGTATATATCAAAAATGAGAGAACAAAGAGGAATTAAAATGTAACTCTAGGTTGACATTCAAGCCATGCATTCTGCAATTAAAAGAGAATTGCATTTTTGAACCATATTTTTATGTTTTCATCCTTCATCCATTGGGGAAAAACAAAAAAAAGGAATATTATAAAATTCTAGATCTAAAAGATCTTGGATCAGAACCTCTAGAACTAAGCATAAATGTAATTATCTACTAGACATCCTGTGCCTGACAGATCATTGCTTCAGAAATATTTCCTTAGCTAAATAGAGAAACAGGGTAGGCAAAAAATGAATGAATGGTATGAAAGACTTTTTCAACTATTAATTACAATCTTGACCATTTCTATCTACTATTTCTTTAATCTGACATATCATATCTGAGTTCATACTTTTTGCTAAAACATATGATGATTTGTTTGGTTTTTGTGAACTTAACAATTATGATATGAACAGTATGATTAATTAATAAGTCCTGGCTAATATATACATTATGTAATATATTATATATGTTGGGTAAATAGTGTTTATAGAATGCTCTGTGTTTATGTTTTATAAACCATCTTATTGTAATATAAGAAATAGCCAATATTTCTTAGGACTAAATGTTTGGAATAACTTGAAACATTTATTTTTTTAAATCAATGTTGTACAAGATTTGGTTTGTTTTATTTCACCAAAAGGTTGGCTTTTTTTTCCTTTGTATTTATTTTTATCCTACATTTCCTCAGGGTTAGGTAATAAAATAGAAATGGAAGTGCCTAGAGGCTTTTTTCTTTTCTTTTTTTTAAATCAAGCTAGGTTTAATGCAAAATATCCAATTTTAGCAGCTATCAGAGTTCAGTATACTTCTCCAAATAACTGCCTTTGAGCAGCATCTTATCTTTCTGTGGTTCCAATATGAACAAAATTTATTTTAGTTCATTATGTTTAGAGTGTTCCGACTATTATCTGATGGAACCACAGAAACAAGAATCTATACAAAACTAAACATTTTTTTTAAAAAATGAAACTTCTTTATCATAGACAAATGGCATCATTAAAGTAGCAACTAAATTTGAAATGGAGACATTTACTTTCCCTACAGCAAAGAAATGTACTTAACAAGCTGATCCTATGAATATTTATTTAGTATAAGTCTCATTGATTTCATGGAAACTTATTTCAGTAGGATTCACTGCTTAGTAAGTACAGTTAAAATTATAGTCTAGATATAGAACTTAATGTAAATAAAGAGAACAAAGGGATCTTTTTTTCTTATGATTTAGCTCATGCTAAATATATAGTCCTGCAAAATGAAGCAAACCAATACACCAAGAACACCTTAGCTTTTAAAATCTTTTTAATAAGAAAGGAAGAACTAAAGAAATATAAGAGATAAAAGGAAACAAAAATGGAAGAGGAAGAGGAAGAAAGGCTATATTGCATAAGATTGACAGCTATATAAAAGTTTCATACAAATAAAAAGAGGAGGAGGAGTGGGATACAATAGTAGAGTAGTTTATCATTAGGAATTGATGAAACACTAAAAAAAGATGATTGGCCGCAGTCTTAAAATTCCAAAATTAGCTTTCTGTCCTGCATGTCCTTTGGTTTCAATCCTGATTTCTCATTTCTTCATAATAGAGTGATCCTACCATTAGGTAGCTGATTTTCTACATTCAAATATAAAAGCAACTTAAGATGCTGTTTTAGAGGACCTTTATGGAATGGTTTCCCTTGGAAGATTGACCTTGGATTTTCATTGCCAGGTTAACACATACTTCAGAAAGACAATATTAAACCTTTATTGGTGGGTTATTATATTGCCTTGATTGTCAACTTAGTTTCCTTTTTTGTTCCTTCCTTTTTTAAGCCAAATTTAAAAAACCCAATGTCATCCCATCTCCATTCCACCATTATATCCAAGGAAAAAAATAAAAAAAATAATGGATTTTATCTTTTAATGGATGAACTGCAGCCTTCTGATACTTCAAGGAATAAGTTGTAGCCCCCAATTTGGCAAAAATTATCCCAAACCCTTCTTCCCACATACATACATTATTTCCTTAGTAGAGGAATTATAGTTTGCTTAACTTAATTTAATCTTAGTTGGAGATTAGTAAGACCCTGGTGGCACACCTCAGGAAGTCAGATATGCTGAAGAAAGCAATTTTGGTTAGCTAATAACTAGTCAACTGGAGGGGATAGAATATTCAATCATTAGGCTACATATAACTATACCTTAGTTATTTCACCCAAATGTTAATTCTGCTGCAAGTAAATAACTGAATCAAATGACAGCAAAACTATCATTTGGTGATCCAAATAGCTTCAGAAGTGATTAGTTGAAGGCAAAACAATGAGCCAGCTTTCATAACTACATGCCATAAGTTTGAAGCCCAAACAGTTTGTGTGGGGTTTATGTGCAGTACATTAAAGCAAAATTAAAAATCAGCCAACAGAGAAAAATAGCAAAAAGTGGGGCACAATGAATTAAATCCTTCAATCTTTGACATTTCATGTTCCTTCATTTCAGATTCATGAACAGAGTATCTTTTAGATTGAGTAAGCATTACTCAATCTAACTAAAAGTATTAGTTAGAATTTTACTATTTGCAATTGTACATTTTAATTATGTCTGGGTAAAGATCCAGATTTGAAGAGCAAAATGTAACTGGGACAGTGGTGGGATTCAAATTTTTTTACTACCAGTTCTGTGGGCATGGCTTGGTGGGTGTGGCAGGGGAAGGATACTGTAAAATCTCCAGTCAAAGGTGGTATTTGCCAGTTGTCCGAACTACTCATAATTTCTGCTACTGGTTCTCCAGAACTAGTCATAACCTGCTGAGTACCACTTCTGAACTGGGAGCATAATTGAGCATGCACGTAGTTTCTCTTGGGAACATTTTAAAGAAGGCATACCTTTTCTTTGATTGAGTTGCTACCCTCTGTATCTGCTGTTCTAGCTTAAGGACAAACACGTTGGGTTTAAAATGTTCCAGAGAACATTACAAGAACTCTGAATCATAATTTTCCCATTCAAATCTGGATCTCAGCACAGCTCTAATCTTTACAGTTGGTTGCTATATTATTATCTATATTTGCCATAGCATGTATGTACTGTATGTATGCACACAAATATATTCATATATTTAAGAATATAATTGTAATAACAGAATCGAATAACAGAATAATAGTATTGAAAGGGACCTTGGAAGTCTTCTACTCCAACCCCCTGCTCAAACAGGAAACCCTATACCATTTCAGACAAATGGTTGTCCATTTGTTTTAAATGGTATAGTAATTGCATTACTATATTGTATAGTATATATATACTATTAGTATTGTATTAGGTTTTACTATTATAATACAATAGTAAAATCTAACAAAACTAAACTTAAAGTGAAATGAGAAGAAGTAAAAAGTACAAGAAAAAAGAATATAATATGAATATAAGGAAAAAAATAAAGAAGTGACTTCCAACTTTAATCACAACAAATATAAGCAAATAAACTCTTTACTCTCTCTAAAGTTACATTTATCTCTTCATCTCATATCCCATTTCTTGTTTATCCATAAACAAATCAATAAAACCTTGTTTTTTTCAGTACTGCATCAGCGGGAAGTCCATAAAGTGTTGCCAGAAGTAACAAGAGATCTTGTTTAAACCTTGATCAAATAAACCAACTTCATATTCCTTCTTTCTTTTTTCTTCTTCTAACAATATTCACCTTTAGTTCCTTTAACAATTGTTGTATAATTTAATTTTTCTTCATTTCTTCTTTGTTCCATCATGAACAGTTCTTCATGATTTCAACAAGCCTCTTTTGTAAATCCTATAGAAAAAATTATCCAGGTCACTCTCGGTTTGTCATTTGTGTTTTCCTGTTAAATTTTGAAACCTCAGGCAGTTTATTTTGTAGATGTGAAATATCCTTTTCTAAAACATTCTTTTGGCGATGAAAATGGAACCACATCCAACTCTAAGATTCAGTTTTGCAGAAACTCTTTAAATCTCAGAGACAAACAAATGATTAAACCAAGCCTTTCAGAACAACATTGTCACTTGGTTATAGTTCTGTTTTGGAGATCTCCTTCCAATCTTTCCAACAAATTCAGAAAGTAGACTTCTTTCTTTTCATAAATCTTCACAATCATAACACTCACCCACTTGGGTTTTTGCATCCTTATTTGTGTTTAGTCTCAAATTAAATGAATTAAAAATATATTTCTGATACACTTTGCAATTTCTTCCTTGAAATGGGTGATAGGGTTAGAGTTAAGGTTGCCTAAGTAGAGCTCTGGCAAGCACCCACTGATATGTGTGCATAGTTCTAGGTTAGAGTCATGTTTATTTTTCAGTCTGTAAGTTGAGATGTTTAGGCTGTAATTTGTGTTTAAAATCCCTTGAAAAGTAGAATTGCATTTTGTAGCATGCAGACAGAATAATAGCTAAAAATAACAAGACACCGCTTAGGCAAGGCCATTTCCATACATGTAATAAGTACCAACCAGGGTCAGACAGGCAGTTGATCAGTGGGAATGCAAAACTGTGGATCAAAAAAATTCCCTGAGCTCTTCTATTTCAATTACAGATCATTACAGTCAATACAAAAGGATGACCCCCAAATCCACTAATCTTGGGATTTAAATACTTTCCTTACCCATGGTATGCTGGGGAAAAACCCTGGGCAATTTTCCTTCTTTGAATACAGAACTAGAGGGGAAAGTTAATCAAAGCAGATAGGCCAAAGCCAGTAATGCTGATGTCTGCGAGAGTGGAACAAATGGAAGAGACAAACTAAAGAAAAGTGAGATGGATGTATTTTAGAGCACATTGTGTTGGAGACTGTATGGCATGCATTGCACAGTTACAATAATTGATTCAATTGTTAAAAAGAAAAGGCATTTTACTAGAGAAGAAGAAGAAGAAGAAGACACCCCCCCCAAATAATAATAATCTAGTGGATGCTTTCTTGAGAATTGAATGCTAAAGGGGGAAAAAGTGTTTGTACATTATCTTGTAACTCATATTCTTTGGGAAGCAGCAGCCTTTCTTCAGGCTTTTATAGCTCAAAATATCTAAATATTCATAAGCTAAAATGGAGAAAAACACTCTCAGCTCAGAGCAGCTCTTAGTTAAAAAGCATGACAAACTGAAATGCTACAGTGATATCTAATGAGTGTATTTCTTTCCCTTTAAAATGATCCTGAGCTACACTACAGAAAAGCAAATTAAATGCAAAATTAATTGCTAGGAAGATTACATGTTTTAGATAAACTTTATTTTCCTTGTTTTACTTGCTGCAACATAATGCTAGTGTGGTTTGCAGCCAGTCAAATATATCTAGGTTCTTCTTCTCTTTTTTTACCCATTTGGATAATGTAACATCTGAAACATGCTAACTTATATATTGAATTCGTTATTCTTACTAAAGAAATCCATGCTATTTTTATATATGCTCACCCAATCATTCGTTTACCCAAATGTTCAGCCATGATTGCTTCACTCCACTTTTGTATTGATTTTTGCAGTATATGTACAGTATAAAAAAATCCACAAGAATTTTCATACTTATACACATACACACAAAAATGAACACAGGGACGATAATGAAGACAACAAAACTAAGCCAAAATAGGTCTCTTAGCAAATGTTACTTTTTAAAGCCATGTAAAGAAATGTTATTTTTTTAAACCATGCCAGAAAGCATGAAAACTAACTGATACCTGGCTTTCAATCCACATACTAGCCCATGAATTGTAGATCACAACAATTTGGAAAGGAACTTAATGTGACGTAAAGAAAGTTGACTTTTGTAACTGATGACCGTAATATCCTAACACATAACCATTTGCCTATGTATCTGAGGGGCCATTCAAGACTTTGATTAGTTGCCTTGCCTACACTACTGTCATAACACTTTCCAGCTGGATGCTTCTCCTGATGCTGAATTTACCGGGTTTTATTTGTCCATGTTGAATGATGGGGAAAAAACAGATTGATCTCAGTACATGGTATGGAATCCAGTAAGGCTGTCAGATAGTAGTGTTGAAGACCCAGAACGAATAAACCTATTGCCTGTACACTGTGCATGAAATAATACATAATCTTTTTCTAGGAAGAAAATTGAAGAATGCTAACATGTATGGGAAAGGTGTCAGAAAATCTTTATATAGCTACAAAATAACTAGGATACATGCTAAATCTTCTCTTTACAATCAGATCAAGATGGAAATTGTTATGTATGCAGAGTTTAAAATGATTGGTTGTGTTGTAAAGTGTTTGAATTCATTGGTTGTAAAAGTGCGGGAAAACCCTGCACTCTGATTGGCTGGCAGCCGCGGCAGCCGGCTATAAATAGCTGCCGTGGCTGAGCCAGTTGGGTCCATTCTGAGCTGAAGTCACAATAAACTTTGAGCTGTAGCATGCCGCGTCCTGCCTCTCTATGCAAACTTAACAGAAATAATATATAATATCAAGATGTAAATACTCATAACTGTCCTTTGCTGTGGTCAGTTTACATTAGGATGAAGGATCATGGAATATAGCCTCAGATTTTTTTTAGAATGGTCCACTCTTAACACCTAATGAACCCAGATGATTTCCAGACAGTATTTAGGATTTTCTTGACAATTTTGGAACCAGTTCCATCTGGAGGTGACTTGAGTTTTAGATGAATTTTTTCTAGCAAGACCCTTTTCCAATTGCTGATCCAAAGTTGGGAAATGAAGCTACAGAAAAGAGACATAGTTTGATGAAGACCGAAAATTTGAAGTGGAGTACAGTGATAAGAGTTCACATTAAAAATGCACAATTATAAAAGCAATGAAGGGTCAAATAATTGCTCTTTGTTAATAAAACACTGGCAATCCAATACTATCACCTCTGTTAGTGACTTTTGCTGTTTTTAATTATATTTATTTATATATATATAATAATGAAGAAAAAAAGAAAAGTGAAAGGAAAGATAAAGAACACCAAAGTTAAGAGTTTAACAGATAAATGCATTCTCATTGCTCCTTCTGCCTCTTTTTGGACTTTGCAAGTCTCTTCATGTCTTTATTTAGTCCTCATCTTTATTAGCATTCAGGTCCACAAATACTAAGTTCCATATAAGTCCATATAAGACTTCTAGTCTTCAAAAAAAGATTTTTTAGATAGATAGATAGATAGATAGATAGATAGATAGATAGATAGATAGATAGATAGATAATAGAATTCTTTATTGGCCACACAATCACACAAGTGTGATTGGACACACAAGAAATTTGTCTTGGTGCATATACTCTCAGTGTACATAACAGAAAAGATACATTTGTCAAGAGTCAAGAATCATAAGATACAACACTTAATAATAGTCATATGGTACAATAAGTAATCAAATCATACTAGAAAACAGTCAATAAAAATCATTAAGATATAAGCAACAAGGTTACAGTCAAATTTGTGGTTTATTCTCTGATATTTCTGCAAATTCTGACATGCTTCCATTCCATTCCTTCACTTAGGAAATTCCATTATTCTTCCAATCCTTACCAGTTACTTTGAACATAGTTATGTTCCCATCCCCAAAGGGAGTGTTTCATGATTTGGGCTTTTATGGACTCTTTGCTCCTACTTAAACACCAATCATTGGACTGCTATAATGTCATCTACATAAAACTAGTGTCAGGTTTCCAAGTGATGAAATCCATTCAAAAAGAAAAGAAAAAAGTCCATCTTCCAAGACAATTTCTTTTATTTAGGAAAGCATCAAATTGGCAAAGTCCATGGTAATTCCAGATCTGACATAACCCGGAATTACCCTACAATATTAGAAGTTAGAAACAACCCCCAAAAGTCACATTCTCCAATAGAAGTAATTCAACGTTGCTTGATGTCATAAATCTCCACCTCAAGGGACCTGAGCACAGTCAGCTCATGTTCCCATGGGAAGAAGAATCACCTAGCCTAAACAACTCTCTCTATCTCCACTCCTCCCCCCTTAGGAATGTGGCAAGCCTGAAACCCTTCCGCCATGACTGCCAAAGAGAAAGTAAGAAAAAGAATATATACTAAGCCTAACTAAAATGGCTACACATATGTCAATTTCAGGCTTGACAACTAGCTTTTGTAGCTTTTAATGTGGTAGCCAGAACAGTGGTGGGACAACTCCAACCTCACATTGATTTTAAGGACCCTGCTTTAATTATTATTAATATTGTGGGCTGAGTTCAAAAGGGCCAGTACCCTATGAAACACAGCACTGAGCTATATCCCTGCATTTAATGACTGTGCTGTGCTTTGACTCTGAGTCTCCCCAACTCTAGTGACATACTTTTAACTCTTATGTCTTTTTGTATGATTTTTATTTTGATTTGTAACCATTATTTTCTCTGGACTTTAATTGTCTCTAATTGAAAGGCCGTTCTCCATATTCATTTTATGGTGCTAGAGATCTGAATATTTTTATATGTGCTTTCTTATTATTGAACTATTGAAGGCAGATATCACCCTGATATCAAACAAAGTATGAGGGAAATGACTGAAAAATACATCGAGCAATAATATTCTACTAAGAATAATGATGATTTTTGTATAGCTGAAAACATGATGGACTAACTTTTAATAATTTCAATAAAAATAGATCCAGTCAGATTGCTTTTCTTTAATTGGGAGATAAGGAGTGCAACCAATCATTCTTGAGCAATAGTATATTTTTACTTCTTTTTGTCTTCCTCTGCGGTCTTATGCCCCTCAAATTCTGCTCGGTTCCAAATCTCTCTGGAGACTTGATAGAAAACTTGATGGAAGCTGCTTTATTGGTAAATTACATTTACAGGGTTCTACCCAAGAACTCAGATTTCCTCTACTTATTGGAGTCCAGTTCTCAAATTTCTTCTTTTGATACAAGAATCATAAAACTGAATCCAAGAGTATCTGAAAGATAAGCTGAAATTCTAAGATATCCTAGTTCCGTTAAATATCAACCCAAAGTACCTTACCAAAATCTTCTGTAATAAGATAAGAAACTGAATCTGAACTGCCTAAGACACTGCACGCAAACCCTGCTGAATCGTTGCTTCTAGAAACATTTTTCCACTTTTACAAAATATTATTTTTATCTGTTTATAGAATCATGATTACAAAGAATTTTCTAGATGAAGTTCAACCTCCTGCTATGTTAGAAATAAAAATTGAAACATCCCCACAAATGGCTATCCAGTTTTTTTACAGCGTTATTTGAAGTTAATGATGTATATAAGCTTTTATGCATTAGAATTTCAGTGATAATTTAATAATTTTAATATATAATCTTTAACACTTACAATGAGCAATACCACCATCATTGTACTGTTGATCATATGTGCTACACAATGCTGTACTCTGGAAAATAAAGCTAAAAATTACCTCATGACACGGATGTGTTTTGGGAAAGAAACATTTAACAATGTGCCCCTCTTTTCACCTAGACTGTTCCTTTAACAAAGGGACAACAATAGATCAAGCCAGATCTAATTTCTGTATCTCTCTTAACATGCTGTATATAAAAAGGAAACATTTTCACACTGATAGTTTTTATTTCTTTTTGTTCTGCCTAATAAAAAAAACCTACCAACTTTTTAACAATATAAAATGTAAGACCATCATACTAATTGGAATCTATTATAATCTTACAGTGTATCCACAATTCTAAATCAGTGCTATCAAGAAAACTTTTATTTTTGATTAGCTTCTGGAAAGTGTAGCTGGACCTTAATTGGGGGACTAGAGCTGCTATTTGGTACAATCAATCCATTATGCCATTTTGATGCACTTAAAAAGGTAATTCCCTTCTCTGAAATGATTCCCTCTTCACTGAAGATATTCTGTATTCAAAAAGACACAGAATCTTAAACTGGCTTCAAGACATAAAGATGGGAAGTTAGGGATATTGATGAACTGTTCTTGCTGACAATGTCTGAGTTCACCAAGCCATTGTTGTAGGATAATGCTAAGGTATAAATCATAGCTTCAGTTTTATTTATTTATATATTTTGGTGCTTTCAGGTTTGTGTTGACTCATAATGACTGCCTGAACAAGTCCCTGAAGTTTTCTTTTCTTTGATTTCAGAAGTGATTTACCATTGTCTTCTTTCTAGGGCTAATAGAGTGACCATCCTACAGTCAGCCAAGATGGCTTTGTGCTTAAAGTTCAGAGTCTTCCAATTTCTATCCTGGTCTCTTAACCATTATACCAAACAAGCTCTCTCATACATTCTACTAATCAAACAACATTAGAGCTTAGCACAATGTATAAACATAACTGGGGTTTGTGTGTGAACACCAGAAAAAAATTATTAGTTTCTAATTTGAAAACTTCAAATGTTATGATAGCCTTGGTAACTAGCATTAAGTATGAATGGCTTAAAATTGCTCAGATTGAAATAAATATCTTAAGAGATCTGTGCCTTAATGAGTTTCTCATTAAGGGGAGTATTATACAGTATACTAGTAGTTGGCTTTGAACATGAATGTTCTGATTCTGCCCAGCCTTGTGCCCATTAGAAACATAGGAATTCAAGTCCTATGAGCTCTAAAGCTTCACCCATGCTATGCTTTTGAAGTTCGTAGAAGTTAAATCCAACAAATCTGGAAAGTATCAAGATCAATGAATACATTCACAGATTGGATTAAAAGGGCAATTTTTGATCTGGGAAAAAAGATCCTTGCCTATACATTTAAATTTACCATTTAAATCTTTTCCCAAAGGCATATTAGGAAACAAAATGTAGGACATAGAATAATAGGGTTGAAAGGGATCTTGAAGCCCGTTGCTCAGGCAGAACACCCTATAGCAAGGGTGTCAAACTCAAGGGCAGCAGGCTGGATCAGGCCCATGGGGTGGTTAGAACTGGGCCATGGGCCTGCCCTGGAAATAGCAAAGGACCAGCCCACAGTGCCTCTGCCAGCAAAAATGGAGCTTAGGAGGGCCATCCCAGGCTCCATTTTCGGCTGTGATGGCCTCCTGCAACTCTCTGCCAATGAAAATGGAGCTCGAGGAGGCTGTGTGTAGCCTGCCCAGCCTCTGTTTTTGGCCACAACAGTCTCCTGGACTCTTCTGCCAGCAAAAACAGAGCCTGGGGAGGATGTACACGGCCTCACCAGGCTCTGGTTTCACTGGCAGAGGGTTCCAGGAGGCCTTGGTGGCCAAAAGCAGAGCCTTGATGAGTGACATCAAGCTGACCACGCCCATCCTAGCCATGCTCCCCTGGTCCCCCAAGATCAAACACAACCCTGATGCAGCCCTCAATGAAATAAAGTTTGACAACCCTGCCCTATACCATTATGGACAAATAGTCTAATCTCTTCTTGAAACTTTCACTGATGGAGCACCCACAACTTCCAGAGGTAAGCTGTTCTGCTGAATAATTGTTCTCACAGGAAATTTCTCCTAGTTCTAGATTGGATATTTTTTTAATGAATCTTCCACCTGTTACTTCTTATCCTACTTCTGAGAACAGTTCAACCTCTTCTTCTCTTTAACAGTCCTCTTTAACAGTACTAAAAGATTGCTAATATGCCTCTGCTAGGTTTTCTTGTTGTTGTTGTTGTTGTTGTTACATTAGACATATTTAGATGGCCAAGATCCACTGTATTTGTTTTGTCTACTGAAGTTAGAGGGGAAAAGGAACAAAATTAGAAGCTCACCAAACATTAATGTTCCCTTTACATTTCTAATTCTAGTTCTGAGGAACATGGTTGTTTTTTCTCTTCTTAGATTAGAAATTTTGATAGTGTTTTCTCATTCTATCTCCATCCTTCCCTCCCTCCCTTCCCCTCTCTCTCTCTCTCTCTCTCTCACACACACACACACACACACACAAACACACTTTTTCTCTCACTGTTTCATAGCCATAGCTCTACCATAAATGGACTGCAAACATCTGGAAAAACACAAGAGAGCACCAAAGAGCCAGTGAATACTCTGCTTCTTTGCCACCATCTTTTATCATCATCATCTTTTAAGTACAAGTTTTTTTTCTTATCCAGCTTCAGATAGATGGTCACAAGTGTTCTTACTGTAAGTAAAAAACAAAATAAGATATCTGGAACATATGAATTGCAGTGATTATTTGAAAATGGAGAACTGTGATCCTTTTTAAGGCCATCCTTTTCTTTTTCTCCTAAGCATTAAGCTTAATTTTACTAAATTAAATCATTTAAGTACTGCAGAATGCTATAATTAGCATTTCAGTGTTGCAGAAGTGGAAAGATACACTGATCTTGCTCCTGTCCTTTAAATGCCTAAAGTGAAGCTATTGTTGCTTATCCACATCTGCTTCTCTAGATAAACAGATGGAATTTAAAAGCCCTCACAGTAGTATTCAAATAGCATCAGCCTCATTGTCCTTGCCAACACCCATCGATCCATCAAAGAGCTTTAATATGATGCTCTGGAGATGTGTTGCTGATATCTTTATCAGCTGGGGCCAACTACATGGTACATCCATTGGTATGAGTGGTTATGATGGGGGTATCCCAATACTCCCATATGACACCCCTCCTGCGCGAGTTGCATTGGCTGCCAGTTGCCTTCCGGGTGAGATTCAAGGTGCTGGTACTTACCTATAAAGTCCTATATGGCTTGGGGCCGGGGTACTTACGGGAACGTCTCTTGCCAGCATCGAATGCCCATCACCCGGTGCACGCCCACAGACAGGGCCTCCTTGGGGTGCCGTCAGCCAGACAATGTCATCTGGCGGCCCCTAGGGTTAGGGCCTTCTCTGCAGGAGCACCCACTCTATGGAACCAGCTGCCCCTGGAGCTACGATTGGCCCCCGACCTCCGCTCCTTCCGCCGCGGCCTAAAGACATGGTCCTTCGAACAAGCCGGCCTGGACTGAGCAGGTGTTTTTAGCTTTTAAATGTCAATATCTTTGGGTTTTAGATAATTTGTTTGGCTTGAATTGGGTTTAATAATTTTTAAACAATCTTAACTTTTGTATTGTGTTTTTATGATGTGAGTCTCCCTGAGTCCTTCAGGAGATAGGGCAGCATACAAGACCAAACAAACAAACAAACAAACAAATAAATAAATAAATAAATAAATAAATAAATAAGACATTCTTTCATAATATGTGGAAGCCATATAATTTATACATGATTATCAGTCTTCAATGAAGAATTTTAGTCTACTTTCATATAAAAAAAGAAATATCAAGATCTTAAATCTTGATATTTGGTCTGTTTCTTGCTTTCAGTTTGATGTGAGCCCTGATTCATTCAGTTAAATGGAATTGCAGAAGTGGGAACTTCTATGCTTACATATGCATGTAAATGTGCCATTTACTCTTTTATTATTTAATGGCAACATAAACACTGATAGTACACTGTTGACATTATCACTAGTCTACTGAGAATAATGAACAATAGTGTTTTAAAGGCTGATGAAGCTATAGTTCTGACATTGTAATCCAAAAGTTTCCTGCTCATACAGTCATACTACCCATGTCATTTGAGAGATTCCTGATGCTACCGTCTTTTAGAACAGTATTATGTACCCTGGTGCTTGTTAGGAGTGGGAGATTAGGAGGATTCTGCATTTCCCCCAGAGTAGACCATTACGCCAACTAGAAATAGTGGAAGATGGAATGCTGGAACTGGGTATATCTAGTTTAATGAAAAGAAGGACTACGGGTGACATAATAGCAATGTTCCAATATCTCAGGGGTTGCAACAAAAAAGGAGGGAGTCAAGCTATCCTCCAAAGCACCTGAAGGCAGGACAAGAAACAAAGGATGGAAACTAATCAAAGAGAGAAGCAAGTACTAAGGAGAAATGTCCTGGCAATTAGAACAATTAATCAGTGCGACAACTTGCCTCCAGAAGTTGTGAATTCTCCAACATTGGAAGTTTTTAAGAAGAGATTGGACAACCATTTGTCTGAAATAGTATAGGGTTTCCTGAGCAATGGGAGAGCAGTTTTCCTGAGCAGAGGGTTTCCTGAGCAATGAGTTGGACTAGAAGACCTCTAAGTTCCCTTCCAACTTTATTATTCTCTTAAGTTACAGTCTAGGAATGAATGACCTTCCTCACCCCCAAATTCATTCTTATCTGAACATAGAATTTATCCCCATTAACCTTTTATTCCCCAATCCCCCAAAAACGTTAAATGTGATTCTTGGTCACAAAAATGTTGCTCACTTCTATTATACCATAGTCCAATATATGTGAAAATGGCAACTTTAAAAAAAAATTGATTTCAGAGTTTTCAGTGTAGATGTTGTAGATATGTTGAGAAATTTAGCCTATAAGTATGTTTAGATAAATCAACTGTTTTGTACTTACTGAATGAATCTGGAACTTATCTGCAATATCTACACTTAGTTACAGAATGTTGTGGTGCAATTTAGGACTTCTATAAATAGACTTCTGTAAAGCCTTTGATTCAGTGGTACACAACAAACTACTACTAAAACTAAAATCTTATGGTATCTCTGGACAACTGCATAACTGGATAGAAGCATTCCTGTCAAACAGACAACAAATGGTCAAAATTGGGAGCGTCCTATCAAATTTTGTACCTTTCAACAGTGGTGTCCCCCAAGGCAGCGTTCTAGGACCAACTTTCTTCATACTCTACATAAATGACCTCTGTGATCATATTAAGAGCAACTGCATTCTCTTCGCTGATGATGTTCAACACCACAGACAATACTGCTACCCTTCAAAAAGACCTCGACTATGTATCAGAATGGTCAAACAAATGGCAACTTCAAATCTCAGCAAATAAATGCTCTGTCTTACATATTGGCAAAAAAATCAGAAAATAAAATACAAGCTGAATAGTCAAGACCATGTTGATGATCCAAACTCCATCAAGGACCTTGGAATACTCATCTCTAATGATCTAAGTGCTAGAGTCCACTGTAACTACATATCCAAAAAGGCATTAAGAGTTGTTAACCTAATCCTACATAGCTTTTTCTCTGGTAATATCACACTACTAACTAGGGCATACAAAACATTTGCTAGACCAATACTCGAATACAGCTTATCAGTCTGGAACCCACATCACGTATCTGATATTAACACAGTTGAGAAAGTCCAGAAATATTTCACAAGAAGGGTTCTACACTCCTCTACTCGTTGCAGAATACCTTATGCCACCAGACTTGAAATTCTAGACCTAGAAAACCTAGAACTACACCACCTTTGGACCGATGTAAGTATAGTATATAAAATCATACATCGCAATGTCCTTCCGGTCAATAAATACTTCAGCTTCAACCATAACAATACAAGAGCACACAATAGATACAAACTCAAGATTAACTTCACCAAACTTGATTGCAGGAAATACGACTTCAGCAACAGAGTGGTCAATGTGTGGAATACTCTACCTGACTCTGTGGTTTCTTCCCCAAACCCCAAAAACTTTAACCTTAGACTGTCTACTATTGACCTCACCCCTTTCCTAAGAGGTCTGTAGGGGGCATGCATAAGTGCACTAACGTGCCTACGGTCCCTGTCCTATTGTTTCTTTTATTTTTCTTATATGTATTCATTTCATGTATTCACAACTATATTTATCCTTATACTTATTATCTTGTAAGCGATTGACAAAATAAATAAATTAATAAAATAAATTTAGGACTTAAAATAATAGTTTTGTCCATATGGGTATTTTAGGTGACAGTATAAACAAACATATTAGAATGTGCTCCTTTTTTAGGATGTGAAAGTTTTTCTGAAAAAGAAGATCATTGCTGCCCCTTGAAGCTTTGTGTGTAACAGGTGTGGCTTGAATAGAATACAATATATGATCAAACCAAGATGTGGAGGATTCAGTATAGGCAGTATAGAACTACACAGGGGTGGGTTTTATGCAGCAGTAAAGATAGATATTTTAATTTCCAGTATGGAAACATTGCTGAACTTAATAGAGCTTAAACCTGGCTAATTTTAGACAAGTTAAAAAAATGAGTGAATTTACAAAAGAAAATGATTTGATTGTCTTAGATCTGACCAATAAGTGTGTCCATGACTTAGATGGATAAAAAAATATTCCCATCATTAATCTGCTGAGCTTTACTACTAAAAGGAACAACCACTGTGATTTTCACTTAGATAGCCAAGAAGTTTGGATATTGATAGGAACTTTACAGTGCATGTTGATTTCCCAAGTAAATCATGCTTTATTGTATTTCAGGCTGCATAAAATGAACTAGGGACTTTATTTACTCTTATCTCTTATAATAGCAAAGCTTCACTCTTCACCCTGTTTTTCTAATATAAATTTAAATGACTTGTAGCTTGTTTGGGTGTTTTTTGTCCCCTAGAGGCATTTTTTTTAACTGATACTTGATTTATTTCTGCTTTCTATGGCTCAAGCAAACTGCTCTAGAGAAAGAATAAACCTAATTAGATATTCACTTTGACATTCTGGCCCCATCAGAAAGAACATTAGCTTCATACTTATCCATCTGGTTATCAATTTGAGCTGGGGAATCTCTGCTTATAATTTTCTGGAGATATATAGGCAAACTTCCAGTTATACCATTAAAGTCCCTGACATTCTACAACATGCTAATTATTGATCTTAAATACTAAGACATGCTACTTTGGGGGAAAAGGTATCCTAATATGAAAAGATTGGACTTTTATTCAAGAATTATATTCCCTATTGTTTTGATGGGATGGCAAGGGAAGGGAAGGGGAGGGGAGGGGAGGGGAGGAGAGGAGAGGAAAGGAAAGGAAAGGAAAGGAAAGGAAAGGAAAGGAAAGGAAAGGAAAGGAAAGGAAAGGAAAGGAAAGGAAAGGAAAGGAAAGGAAAGGAAAGGAAAGGAAAGGAAAGGAAAGGAAAGGAAAGGGAATCACTATTATGCTTCAAAATAGCATACCATTCAAGTAAGATTGGGCTGACCAATTGTGTTGCCTAGCAACTGCATGTGCATATTGTCAGTGAGAATCCATCTTCACTGGGATCTGAATGGCTTGGGAAGTGCTAGTTAGAGTTATCATTTGCATGAGAAAGATCCCAATGTCTGTTCTAATTAGAAATAACACATCTTCACTCATACTGGCCAGCAAACTATCCAATGCCAACCATCTGCCTGGTCATGCCTTTGCTAACTAAGCACCATTTGGATAAAATGTTATTTCCTTTTCTACACTCTTTGTGTATAGTTATGGCCGTCTAATCAAGATGGATCAGACATTTTTGAAATTGATTCAACACACGCCTCTCAAAAAATTCCCAAAGAATTTCCACTCAAATTTCCACTCAAATAGTCTTCAAAAAAATTTAAAGTCTAAGACGGAGTAAGCAACATATAGCTAGGAAATTATAAGAAAATAAAAAAGTAACTTTTCCAGTGAAGTTTATAATTAAATGGATTGTTTTATGAAACATGTCCTTGCATTTCTTTCCATCACTCTGCATATTTGTCTTTTTTAGAGATAAGATTGCTGTTTCCTCTTTAACTCTATTAAACTGTACAACAATATAGTGTATTCTAATGCCTAGTTTATGGTAAATGACTGTCGGATTATTGAAGGTGGACTGAGAGAAAAAGAGAGAGAGAGAGACTATATTTTAAATTTTCCCTTTTTGTTAGCAGGATCACAAAAAACTAATGGGAAAATGTCTTAGACACAAATATACAACCATTTAGTTAAGGACCAACAAATGCCCTGGTCTGATCCTCTTTTAGAAAGAATTTCCAAATAATAAATCACCATCTGATTTCTGACTTTTATGAGTGCAGCTTGGCATCCTCATTGCTGCTGATTGCTATGCTACATTCTAAATATCCAATAGTTAGTTGAAGCATATGATGTGGTATGAAATTGGTATCTAGCCTTTGAAAGAGAGGGTGTGTTGTCAATAAATTTCTTCCTTTTTTGGCTTCTATTCCTTACTTCCTCAGGAAAAGGTCAACAACATTGTCAAGGAATTGTCTATGTTTCCTTGTATTGGCATAAGCCAGTTGTTAAAATCCCAAACAGGCTCAATTGTTTTATGCCATAGCCTTGTTTCTCTGACTGAAAAGAACAGCTGTTGTCATTAATGCCTTTGTTGTGCTGCTTTGGCACCATTACTGTATGCCAATTGTATCTGATATGCACAAGAAAAAAAACTAAAATGTTTACTATTAATCTAAATATTCTGCATTGAATAATATTTCCCTGTCTTAGTGAAGAGTACAGTTGGTGTACCATTGAGGTAACCATCTATCTTCCAGTGAATAATATTTCCTTGTCTTAGTGAAGAGTACAGTTGGTGTACCATTGAGGTCACCGTCTATCTTCCAGTTATCCATCACTCAACTGAATTACTCAAATGATTTCACAGAATGATAGGCAGACAATATATAGCATCCTATAATATGTAGGATGACCTCAAATATGTCAAGAAGAAAAACAGTAATTTATCTGTGAATATCTGAAATCAGCTGCTAGTTGGGAATCATGTGATATGTTTAACTATAATTTCTTCCTTATAATGAGTGCCAAGAATTATAATTGTAGTGCCTGCTGTTGATATTTTTGTTGACTAGTTCCTAATCACTGATTTACAGTCTTTGGGATTCTCAGCATTAAAAGCTTTATATGAGGGATAGGCAGACGCCTACTTTCTCTCCCCAATAATCACACTATCAAGTTACTACAACATTGGACAGAAGACAGCTTATGAAAGATCAGAACAGGCAGGACTATCAATATTGGCATTCTTCCACACATCTACCTTCATGTAAGGAGTGAATTTGCTGAAGATCTGCCACATTCATCCATCAGCTCCAGGCTTTGCTTCAAATGCCAGGCTGTGGTTATCTCTACAGGATCACCAAACACTTCTGTTCCTCAGATGATTTTAAATGGATGTGAGCTCCCCTAAATGCAGCAGTCATAACTGAGCTTCCAAAAATTCTGAGTGGTGAATATCAAGAATTACATTTCTGACACAGCAGTTGGCCTTAAGACCCTTGACCTGCACTGCTACTGAGACTAAAGGTAGTTTAATTAAACACAGTGCTGCTATTACCCTATTACTTCAAACCATCTCAAAGACATTCTAAAGTAAAGCTATAAGTCTCCTTGCGCTTCAGCCAATAAAATGAGATATCAATGTCATTAGACATGTGGAAGACTTCTTAAGCTGAGAATTGATTCAAACAGGTTGGAAATTAGAGGGCATTGTTTTAATCTGGGAGGCAAGCTCATGTCAGGATTTTTCTCTTTCACTGGCATCTTTTTTACAGTACCGCTACAGTCCTTCAAAAGGTCTGTGCTTCTGTCCAAAAGTCCCTCCTTTCAAGGCTGTAATTGGTTTTTTCTTCTGCTTTCAGTTCTCTTTCAAGATTGGACCTTCTAGGCATCCATCCAACCTTTGATCCATAAGCATTGTTTCAGTAGAGATCTTCTTACTGTCTGACACTTATGTTTTACTAGAATATTTTCTTTGCTATGCTGTATATTCCTTATGCATTGTTTACATTCTTCACATCCCTAGATTAACCTTGCCCTCCTTCCCACAGTCTTAAAGTGTCCAAGCCAGGGAGCAAAAATTTAGAAAGAATGAACTACATTCTAAGCTCTGACCTTCACAGAAATAATAATGTTGTAACAATTTGCAAAAGCCTGAATACAATATACATATCGAAAGGGGAAGGAGATTAAGGTTTAGTTTGTGACATTATTATTATTGCCTCAAAAGATTATAACCTAAAATCATTACATTATTGGATTTTCACTAAAAATCCATCCTATAAATATGTAACTGAAAAACTACCCTAATCACCCTGTTTAAACCTTGATAGCACTGAACCTGGATACCTCAGGCCTTCAAGTGCCATTATGTTGTGAACCATATCTCTGCATTTGTTACAATATGGAATTGTTAATCGCTATTCTTCTTTAATGTATTTGTGTAGTATGTAGTATTCACTTTAAGTATGTACCACTCACATCTGTTTCCAATGATAGGATTTCAATTCATGATTACACTGATTGGAGAGTTAATAAGAAAAATTGCTTAATTAATTCCTACACCAGGTAAGTCCTATACTGAACTGGAATTCCAGATTCATTGACAGATTTGCAAGTTCAGCCTTTAAAGCAGTTTTACAATCTAGACTTCTTGAGATCTATTAAAAACTGAAATCTCATCTCTGTTTGAAAATACTGTATGAATTATTTTCCTTACCTGGGACAGCTAACAAGACCAACTATTGTCAGCATCAGGGTACAATCATGTAGTAGAATCTGGAGCTGTTGAAGAGAGGGGAGGAAAGAAAAAGCTGATAACCTTGAATCACTGATGGGGAGGAAGTCTCTGAAGAGCAATCTAACCTAGACCTTTGCAGTATGAAGACAGGATAAGAAGCTATCGATGGAAACTAATCAAGGCCAGAAGCAGCTTAGAACTAAGGAAAGACTTTCTGGCAGTTAGAACAATTAACCAGTGGAATGACTTGCCTCTATAAGTTGTGGGTGCTCCAGAACTGAAGGTTTTTAAGAAGAGATTAGACAATCATTTGTCTGGAATTTATTTATTTATTTATTTATTAATTCGACTTATATGCCCCTCTCGAAGGACTCAGGCTGCTTACAAAGTAAAAACAACACAACAATAAATTAAATAAAACCAGATTAAACAAATCAAGCTGAATTAATACTAAAATCCCAGCATTAAGACTCTAAAAACCACCCCACCCCAGGGTCACAGCCCGGATTGATTAAACAACCAGGTCTTCAAGTCGCGACGGAAAGTGCGGAGGTCAGGGGCCAGGCGGAGCTCCAGGGGAAGTTGGTTCCAGAGGAATAGTAAAAGGTTTCCTGCCTGAGCAGGGGATTGGACTGGAAGTCCTCCAAAGTCCCTCCTAACTCTGTTATTCTGTTATTTATCTAATAGTTTCTGTAGCGAGTGCATTAGCCTAGTAAGATTCCTAACAATAGGCAAGTAGCAATAAACTTATCACACTGATCTGCTCCTTGTGTCATTTATTTATTTATTTATTTATATTTGAACTTGTATGCCGCCCCATCTCCGAAGACTGGGGCTCACAACTAAAAACACAGAACAATAAATATTTAAAAAAACATTAAACCAAACAAGCCCAAATATAAAACACGACAATAAAAATACATTAAAAACCCATCCCTCCCCCAGGGAAGGGTCACAGCCGGGTTGGTCAAACAACCAAGTCTTTAATTCAGCGGAAGGTGCGGAGATCAGGGCCAGACGGAGCTCCAGAGGCAGTTGATTCCAGAGGTCGGGGGCAGACAGAGAAGGCTCGTCGTTTGGGAAGCACCAGCCGGCATTGACCGCCGATGGAACCCGAGGAGTCGTTGCCTATGAGCCCGCGACAGGGCGGCCGGCACTAGCTATTGGAAGAAGATGCTCCCTCAAATATTGGGGACCCATGTCATGTAGGACTTTGAATGTCAAAACTAAAACCTTGAATCTCACCCGAGCGCAATCGGCAGCCAATGCAGGCCATGCAGGAGGGGTAACATGGGAGAACCAGGTAACTCCCATCACCACCGCGTGGCGCATTCTGCACCAGTTGCAATCTCGGATGGTATGCAAGGGCAGTCCTAAATAGAGAGCGTTGCAGTAGTCGAGTCCCGAGGTGACAAGGGCATGAGTAACTGTGCATAGGCGTCCCGTCCAGAAAAGGGCGAAGTTGTCGAACAAGACGGAGCTGGGCAAAGGCCCCTGGCGACGCCCCCACTTGCTCCTCCAACCGGAGCCGTGCATCCAGGAGGACCCCCAGATTCTGCACCCTATCCACAGGGGGTAACACCTCCCCCCCTATGGCTAAGGATGGACAGTCTTGACTGGGCCGAGACGCATACGCAAAGCCACTCAGTCTTGGCCGGGTTGAGTCGGAGCATGTTCCTACTCATCCAGATCTGTACCGCATCCAAACACCGGGACATCAGGGAGAGGGCATCACTGATCTGGCCTGGGGTGGAAAGGTACAGCTGAGTATCATCAGCGTACTGATGGAATTTCACCCCAAAACCACGGATGATCTCACCCAGCGGTTTCATGTAGATATTAAATAAGAGAGGGGAAAGGACCGACCCCTGCAGGATCCCACAAGAGAGAGCCCTTGGAGTTGACCGAATCCCTCCCACCAACACCGATTGCGACCTCCCCAAGAGGTAGGAGGAGAACCACTGAAGAACAGTGCCCCCCACTCCCAACCCCCGGAGGCGACGCAAAAGGATACCACGGTTGACGGTATCGAAAGCCACTGAGAGGTCCAATAGGACCAGGACAGAGGAAAAACCCCTGTCCCAGGCCCTCCAGAGATCATCTATCAGCGTGACCAATGCCGCTCCGTGCTGTAACGGTCGGAAGCCCGATTGGTACGGATCCAGGCCGCTTCATCCAGGAAAAGCGGAACCTGCTGAGCCACCACACTCTCAACAACCTTCGCCTTGGAGACCGGACGAGTTGTCTAACACGGTCGGGTCCAAGGCAGCTTCTTCAGGAGGGGTCTCACCACCGCCTCCTTCAAGGCGGAGGGAAAGACACCCTCCCTCAGTGAAGCGTTGACAACTGCCCGGAGCCAACCGCAGGTGGCCTCCCTGGTGGCATAAGTCAGCCAGGAGGGACACGGGTCCAACAAACATGTGGTGGAACTCAGTCGCCGCATAATCCTGTTCACTTCATCCTCGGAAACAGGATCAAACTCATCCCAGATAACAGTGGCCAGACTACCCACAACTCGTTCCTCTGACCACTGCAAATCAGAGGACAACCTGTCCCGAATGCGAGCGATCTTATCCGTCAGATATTGACCAAACTCCTCAGCCCTACCCCGCAATGGGTCCGGCCCTCCCTCAATACGAAGGAGGGAACGGGTAACCCGAAACAGGGCGGCTGGGCGGTTATCTGCGGACGCTATGAGAGTGGAGAGATAAGACCTTCTCGCCTCTCCCATAGCTACCAGGTAAGTCCTAATGTAGGCTCTTAGCTGGGCACGATCGGATTGAGAACGGGTAGACCTCCACCTGCTCTCTAAACCCCTACGACGTCGTTTCATCTCCTGGAGCTCCTCAGTATACCAGGGAGCAAACCGAGATCCACGACGTGTAAGGGGACGCATGGGGACAACCCTGTCAAGGGCTTCTGACGCAGCCCGTTGCCAGGCCACTGCCAGATCCTCGGCAGAGTTATGAGCAAGGAAAGAGGGAAAAAACCCCAGTTCTGCCTGGAACCTTTCAGGGTCCATCAGGCGCCTGGGGCGGAACCACCTAAGTGGCTCCTCCTCCCTTGCTTTTTTGCACCTGACAAATCAAGACAGCAATATGGCTGCCTGGATCCCCTCTTTCTCAAGACAGAAAAATAAAGGGGGGGAGGTAAAATACAATAATGCTGGAGCTTCACCTAACAACTAGAACATGTCCACAGAAGTCTCACTTCAGTCAGTTGCTCCAGAAATCCAAAGAAGCAGATTTTTACACACAATCAGAATTGCTAAGATGTATCTCTGCACACCAACACTGAGGGCCTCCTCCACCTTCTCCACAGTTGGGGTTGTTGAATGGTATGGTTAGTTTTCTCATACTGTCAGGATTAGCTAATTAATGAACCTTATCACCTTTACAGATATTACCCAGCATCAGAGTATTTGCAGTGAGCCTCCATCAGCATAATTCCCATCAGGAAGTAACCTAGCCAAGCCTAAAGAAGAGATGCAAAGCCAGGCAGCCAAGAAAACAAATGGTCAGAAAGTGGTGACCTCTTTGATATTTAGGGAAAAGGTTAAATATTCAATTTTTGAACATTTTTTTTCAACTTGAAGTAGGACATTGCATTGGTTCAGTACAACTTTTCTACAGGCTCTTCTGTGGACAATAGGGAGGCTGCATTTCTGTCATCCTTGCCTTAGCTTGTTATCTCTGCCTTAAAAGAGATGCAGAGGGAATCTTTCAGAATTTTATTGCAATGAAACCCTCAAAGCTATCCAGCTGAAACTTGGCAGGTTTAATATCCACTAAAGTGATCCCTGCTATTTTTATTCTATTCTGTCAGAAATTAAGAAGCTGCAGGCATGTGAATGTTTCTCCATTATAGCTTCCAAGGAAATCTTTTATTGAATCAAATCTGCTTTAATAAAATCTTGTTGCTTTTGGATTTCAGATCTTCAATTTAAATTCAATCTTGATTGATTCACATGAAGATATGTGAAATGTTCAGTCCTTTCATTGTATATTACATCATATATTCACATGAAAATATGTGAAATGTCAATCCTTTCATTGTATATTACTGTGGAAATGTAAAAAAGCATTTACCATATTTGTTTTGTATAATATGTCTATATTATACATTGAGAATGTAATTTATGTCTCAGATTTATCTTCTTTCTATGCCAGGTCATGGTTTTGTTGATCATGGAAAAGAGCATTTGAGCATCAATTTTCAATTCAATTGTTTGACAGAACCTCATTTTTATAGACAAATTGGCATCACTTATCTTCCCAAAGTTGCCTCAAAATTATGATTACAAGAGCCTTTTCAACTGAACTGATGAAAAAATATGGGATTACAAATTTCAAAGAACACATTATAGACACTGCATCATAGTTTCATTTGAGTGTTTGTGAAGATCCATCAAATGGTATTAAGATAGAACAAAGTATATGTATATTTCAGAAATCTATGAAATGAAATGCAGTGATCCCTTTATAAAACATCATTAAGAGGTAATAAAAATATAATTGAGTGGATTAGTTGACATAAAATTCATAAAAACTATATGGTTAGACATATAGTTTTGATGGTTGCAGAATTATTTGAAATGTTTTATGTCTTCTGACCTATGGCTGCCTGGATCCCCTCTTTCTCAAGACAGAAAAATAAAAGTCCAATAAATAATTCTTACTGGCATAATAAAGTATTACTTGGAGTAGTACCATTTATGGAACATTACTAATTGAGTATAATAGTAGGAACATTTTATCTAATATTGAAGCATTGCCCATAATTTTGTCAACAGTATATATGTGGCAACTTACAACAATGAATTTGAGTAATATAACCTGCTGCAAAGAGTCCATGCTAAATGATCATGAATCATATTCTTCATCTATTGTGAAACTCAACATAGTCTGAGTCCTGAGATCTGAATGGTTCATTCATTATAACCAGATTGGGTATGTGCCATTAGTATGCCAAAAACTCAATCTGACCTAGTGCAAATGTCAAGTGCTTTTTATAAGTATATAAAAAGGCCCCTCAGCAAATATTATACTTGTATAATCCTTCATAAGTCATTATTATTACTATGCATACCTACTTAAATTTACCAGCTGCTGTAGATGTTCATGCTGTCTGCCAGTTTCAAGTACAGATTCTTGTTCATTAGGGTATTTTAAATAAGTAAAGTTTGTGAGATTTAGTATGATGGGAGAACACTGTATAATAAAGAATGTATTCTCATGCCTACATAAATCCCACAAACTCAGCATTGTTGGCATTATTCATAAACCTTTAGTATCCTCAGATTTACTGAGTTCTGTCCACGAATTATCTCTGGGGACAGACTGAGATGGTGAGCATTTGTCCCATATGGTCCCCAAAGGTTGAGCCTGACTCGATGGCACCTATCCTAGAAAACTTATGAAGGATTTTTGTGCTAACTTTCCTTGATAAAGATTCCACAGACATGCCCTGGGGATGCCAATCTTAGCAGCTATTGCTTTGATATATGCTTATGTCTTTTTAATCCTCCCCTCTTATGTGTTAACACTGAGTAGCTGGTAGCTGTAGACCATATTAAAATATAAATAAAGTTATACAAAAGCAGTTTTTCGGGAGTAAAATCTGGCCAACTTAACTAACATTACATTTAAAGGGGGTGTCCTAAAGGTATTTTTCCTTGAAAATGTTTCACTTCTCATCCTAAAGAAGATTCTTGGATTAAAAATGAAATATTTTCAAAAGGAAAGAGAGGGGGGGAGGAGGGAGAGAGAGAGAGAGAGTGAAAGAGAGTGCAAAAGTGAAAAAGGAAAGAAGGAAAGAAGGAAGGAAGGAAGGAAGGAAGGAAGAAAGAAAGAAAGAAAGAAAGAAAGAAAGAAAGAAAGAAAGAAAGAAAGAAAGTCAGTCAGTCCACTTTCCTTCTAGAAAAGCACCTTTAGGACAATCATGACCTGGGAAGATTGTGAATCGTCATAAATATTTAAAGTGAGTCTTATTCATTCAAAATAATATGCACATTAAATATAAATGTGGCTGCTATAATTGTGGTTTATTACTCTGTTCATTTAATCTGATCATTTAGCACTACACAAGCATGATTGAATTTCATTAATTAAATTATGATTCTTTTTTTTCTTTCCATATGTTTCTTCCTTCTTTTCTCTTTTATTTTCATCTGTGTAGAGTAATTTGGCTTAGGTTGCCCAAAGACAATGCTTGATAGCAATGTAACTTAAATTCTCTTGCTTTACATTTGCAGCACATGTTAAGACCTGATTAAAGGGATAGCAGGTAGACTGAGCTGATAAATGAATTAACAGGAAATCAGTATGGTGGCTTATTTGCCTAGCTCAGGGGTATCAAATTCAAGGCCCATGGGCCATTTCCAGCCCAAGGGGTGCTTAGATCCAGCCCACAGGCCCACCCTGGAAACAGCAAAGGACTGGCCCACAGTGCCTCTGCCAGAAAAAATGGAGCTTGGGGAGGCTGTGTGCAGCCTGCCCAGGCTCCATTTTTGGCTGTGACAGCCTCCTGCAGCCCTCTGCCAGTGAAAACTGAGTTCTGTTTTCACTGGCAGAGGGCTGAAGGGGGATGTCGCGGCCGAAAATGAATCCTCGATGAGTGATGTCAAGCTGCCCATGCCCCCTGCCTCCCTCCCCCCGAGGTCAAACATAACCCTGATGGGGCCCTCAATGAAATCAAGTTTGACATCCCTGGCCTAGCACAAATAAAGGCCATTGAAGAACTGTTGATCAATCTAACCCATCCATAATAGAGCTGCTGCTGTTGCTTCTTCTTCACCCCGCCATTCACCAAGCTAAAGAAAATGGTTTATAAGGAGATAATTGTAAGAAACAAAAGAATTATTTGAAAGTCCACCACGGTAATTCTCACACTCGTTTTACATCTAGCCTAATTAAAGCAGTGTTAACTCAAGGCTCATTCTCATGCTTCCTTCCTCTCTCTTTTGCAATGGTTCTGTTTACTCCTTTGTATTCCTAGTTTCTACTAGGCATTGATCAGCCTGACATTGTCACCCACCAGTAAATCAGTTGTGCTGCTTTTTCTATTCTTCTGAGATCAGTTTGTGGAAGAGATATGACAAAAAGTGGGAGACCACATGGATCTTATTACTTACAGTATTTATGGCAGAGAAATTTCTAGAAACATCTCCAAGATGTTTTAACCTTTCTGGAAATATTTCCAAGATGTTCGACCACACATTGCACTCTTGCAATGGTATGATAAAATCTGGTTTGTGTGAGTATATTTGAATGGTACAGAAGAATATAGCATGATAGCAGCTAAAAGAAACTGAATGAAGAATTAAAGTAATAGGACAAGTATTTTTAAATAAAAGCAGTGCAAGAATTCTAGTATCTCTGGAAACAATTGCGTTAACAGAATGCAATTACTATAGAATGCAATATCTTTTAAAAAAAAGGATTCAATCCTTTTTTCCATGATAAATTAATTTTCTGGAGAAATACAACATTAAAAATTGGGGAAAAGATGGTTATGTGGAAAAAATGGATGACAGCAGATATACTGACTTTGGGTCAATTAATAGATGATGAATTTTTAACATATGCTGTGCTGAGAGATTAATATCTGTCAGATGTAGCTGAATGGAAATACTCACAACTGCAACATCTGTTAACATTCTTTGGACCAGCATCAGTTTCTGAAACACCTAAAATACTAGAACTTTATTATTTAGTTTCCATTTGTAGACCTTTTACATAAGCTACCACCATCACCCAATGACTTTCCCTTTTTGCTGTCCAGCTTACATGCTTATCTGTAAGTGCAGTTTAGGGGTTTATTAATATTCTTCAGCAATTCCCTTCAACAAAAACCCCAGGATTGTCCCAATTAAGTCCAGCCATGATGAGCAGACTAATGCAATGGCCCAAAAATGCATGTCATTTGAAAGTTTCTCAATCAAAATTAAATTCACCAAGAGAACTCACAAGGCAAAAAAAGTCCAGTGTTTCCACGGCATGATCCATATCAAGGCATGGTGTCAATCTAAAGTGAGGCAGGAATCATAATGACCAGAAAACACACAGCTAGGAAACAATTGTTCCCAACATCACTTCCATCTGTCTGCTGTGCTAAATAGCCAGCTTCCAATACATCAAGAAGGCTGAGGCTTTCTCCTCACAAGTAATCTAGCTGATCTTCTCTGCTCCTGCCTTTTCTTTGCCCTGTGTATTCATGGATCAAATGCAGAAGGCAGTTCCTCTTCCTCACCATTGACCAGCATGCTTTTCCCACCTGGAACTTCAGGACTGTTCTGCTGCAGCTGTGCTTCAGCCAACTCCCTCACAGACAGCTGCTCAGAGCCAACTCTGCTCTTGAGGTGCCAGGAACTAGTTCATCCTGCCCCAAGCTCACATTTTGAAAGATATCTGGTGAAGCATCCAGGGAGTCATCACACCCTTGTACCTGAGACATTCCCATCTAGAATATCCATCGGCAATCACTTCAACAATGAGATGAGTGACATATAAATTTAATAAGTAAATAAATAGCCTCCCAAAACAGTTTTACTATTTTCCTCACAACTTGGAAAAGATGGCTAAGGTTTTCCACAGAGACTCATTGTTTTCTTAGACACCAGTCAAAAGGGCTTCTTTCAGAGGAACCAGGTCCTTTAAAAGAATAACTGAAAGATGGGAGGGAAAGAAAATAGCCTGGAAAACATATTTATACTGTGAATCATAGATCTGTGTTTACTACTTGTGGTTTCCTGGAGAACACAAAAAGCTTTGGGGTTTTTTGAGGGGGGGGGCATTGGATACTGGTTTGTAGTTGTCATATACCATCTAATTATATACCATCCACTTGTTTTCTGCATGCTAACAAATTGCTTCTGGAAAGCTCCCATGACAAAAACAAAGCAACAGTCCTAAGGAAAAATGTGACTTGTAGTGAAATACTGTTTCTGCCCTTGGACTTCCAACATAGCTTTCAATACTGGTTTTTTTTCTGTAACAACATAAAGAGAGTCTTGTCTAAGAAAATAAGTGCTGTGTTTATCTAGAAGAACTTAAAATAATGCCCAGTGAACTCAGCCTGCACAATGTGCACCTTAAATTCTCCCCTCCGTGACTCTACTGATCATTTCATGCCCTCCACAAACTGCAGAGGCTTCCCTGCTAGGATGGGAGAGGTTGCTGCAGAGTTCCAGGTCCCCAAAAAAGTCTTCAAACTCAGTAGGGAAGGGCACAATAGCTAGAGTTCTTGGTATATTATACAAAGGTCTGAAAGCATCAGACCTCTAGCTGTGGAAAAGGCCTGAACAAGACCTTGTTGAGTATGGAAATTGCTATATTAGTGGGCATGCTAAGAGCTATAGGTTAAAGAAGCTTTTCTAATGGGGTGGGGTAGGCTGTCACCATCTTTGCTTCAATGGCCTTTGCTTTTTCCATTTTTCCCCCTTTGCCCTAGATACACTTTGTGTGCAAGGGAAGAGAAAATAGTGTAAGAGGCATATATTCTCATGAATATTTTACTTAGCTCTTGGACATGATCAGAAATATCCATGTACTTGACTGAGAGCCTGAAAAGACTTCTTTGATGTGTCATAAATGATACATTGTTGAATCAAAATGAGTGAAGAAAAATAGGCTTCTTAATTATAATCATAGTAGCAAAAGGAGAAATCTTTTCTCTAGACATCATACAGTAATTCTAAGGGAAATTGTTTGGCAGAACTCATTTCTGAAGTGTCTAAGAACCTGATCAAAACTATAGACATCCAAATTAGATACTTATTGCTGTCACTCTACTAGCAGGAAAGTTGGAAATATCCCTTGTGTGTTATGTGCACTTAAGTGAATACTGAAAAGGGTGATAGATTTTGCCATGAAAAGCCTTAAAGTTTTGAACTGAAAACTTCTTTCCAAATGATACAAATTAATTACTATTAGTTCTAACTTACTTAGTAGCATGTAAGCAAAGTCAGAGCTCTGGTTTCTATTGTTGGACTATTTATTTCATATATCTAGTTTTTAAAACAACTCTAGAATTCTGACCAAATAAGCTACCATTACATATTGGCTTAGCGAGCTCATAAATTGATAGCTTGAGCATAACTTTGTCTTACACAGAGATTGTCTTAGTACCACCATAAAAAGGTATCCTTATCTTGAGAACTAATTATTCTCTGCCATGACCAAGTATTTTTGCTTCAGCTCTGAGACTGAGTATATCGAACATAGTAGAACATATTTTGAATGATACACAGCATTATATCAGTTGCCAGCTGCCAAAAGAAAAGGACAATAGTAGAGAGAGCCATTTTGAGTGCCAGTGACATATTCGCAACATTTCAAATGTGCCAACTGCACCAAAAGATGAGAAATCCTGTCCTAAAACACAAGAACTTTTTCCCTGAAGTTTACAGTTCTTTGAAGATAAGGATGACACCACAAAAATATCAATATTATCTTTGTACAGGCACAGAATACTGTAGTGTTTACTCTTGTTCTCAGCTGGATTCCAGCTCTGAGGATCTTCTGCCACGTTCTAAATTCTGAATCACTTAGTTCCTAGTATGAAGGAAAACTTCCTTGTTGAATCTTCCATATCCTGTGTTTTCCTGCTGAGAGTGTGAGCTTTCTGCTCTGAACACATCTGTTCCCATTTGAGTTTCCTCTTTTTATCTTCTTATAGCTGTTGTTACAGGTTCCCAATAACTGGCCAGGCTTTTAAGATTTCTCTTGCAATACCAAAGGAATTGGAGGATGGTACAGATCAAGGGAAGATGAAAGCGTCTGAATCAGTGGTGGTATTCGGCCCGGTTCAGCTGAACTGGTAGCTCCAAGGATCATCTGTGAGTGAACCAGTTCACCCCAATGATCAGCTGCTGGGCCCTCCCACCTGCCCCAGCTCTATACTGACCTTATTTCCTGCTTTTCAACCTCAGCTACTTCATGTGGCACAGCCGATTGTCATGCATCAGCTGTTTTATACACAGGGTTTGCAGCAGAAGTTGAGTTGAAAATGCTGCGCATGCGCAAAGCACACATGCGCTCACAAAGTGCACACTCACACCAAACTGATAGGAAAACATTTTGAAATCCACCACTGGTCTGGATTCAGATAAAGAAACTCTCCTGTGGTGGACTGGTCATCTATAATGCTGATAGTTTTCTTGGTTATTCAAGGTGTATATTGGATAACATGAGTTTATAGCAATGTGACTTTCCAGCTATCCTATTTAAGGAGCAGGCGATAGACCAGAACATTCATTGAGTTTTTGTTTGATTTGACTATACATTAAATATCCTAAATTTGAGCGTGTCTGATAATTAATCCCCTGTATACTAGAGAAGGAAGCAAAAACCTACAGTGTTGATTTTTTTTAAAGGGTATTTCCCCCACCTGAAGTATTGGGCAGAATCCTGATTGAGAGTATCCATGAACAAAACTTGCCTTCAGAAGTTGTGAGGGCTCCAACACGGGAGATTTTAAGAAGAGATTGGACAACCATTTGTCTGAAATGGTATAGGGTTTCCTGCCTGAGCAGTGGGTTGGATTAGAAAGCCACCAAAGTCCCTTCCAATTCTGTTATTCTGTTATGGAGTGCAGTTTGGCAATGTTGATTTTTCCAAAAGGGAATAGTGCAGGAACTTTAAATGAATGCTTCCTTTTCAATGAAAACTTCTAGTGACTTCAATAAAAGAAAAAACACATCCTTCTTCCTCCCTCCCTCTGCACATTTTATTGAATAAATTTTTATTTGTTGCTCTTTCTTATTAAAATTGTTGCAAACAGTTTGGTTTCATTGAGTGCTTCCTACACATAAGTCAGGCCCTCAGCTGATGTTTTTATGACCCACACAAGCTGTGTTGCTTCATTAGCAGCACCAAGTAATCAAATCCAATAAAGTGAAACACTGGCCTTGCTGTTGCTCTGTTCCAGCGTCCCACTGAGATGGCTTCAGGCCTTGGTTTCAGGGTCTACAAATACTGGCTTACAAAGGAACTGAGGCAACCTCACAAAAGAGAAGAAAAAAGTGAAGAAGTTGAAGAGCAAATCTATTACCGCCTGCAATTTTTTTTAGCCTTAGGCTAGAAACCTTACTTCAAGGACTGAAGCACTAAGACAATTGTTTTAAACAGTTGAGAATCAACCCCATAACAATTCAATGTAACCACATTTTAGGTTTTGTAAAAAGGATGATGATCATTTTTTAGGATTCCTCAAATATTTTTGTCTTCTCCTTGAAAGTTTTCCTACTAGTACAGGCTATTGTTGCAATAGCCTACAAGGCTTAAGCCAGTATCTGGATTTGTGAGAATAGAATGTAGAGTAGAGCAAAGTAGAGTATAGTAGAGTACAGTACAGTGCAGTACAGTACAGTACAGTAGAGTACAGTAGCATACAGTAGAGTACAGTAGAGTAGAGAAGAACTAATCAGCATGCATTAAAACGAAATTTTGTCACATTTAGCTTTCAAAAAATAACCATTATGCACATGCCCACATAAACACACATACTGTATATGACACAGAGAAACATCATAGTCTAGTTCAAATGTATACATATGTTATGGCCAAACAAAAAAATCCTGCAAATTTACAAGACAGTTAGCATAAGGAACAAAGCTGTTACAGACAGGGGTAGGATTCAAATTTCTTAACAACCGGTTCTGTGGGCATGCTTAATTTGTCATGTGGCTTGGTGGTCATGTGACTGGGTGGGTATGGCTTGCTGGTTGGACATGTCTTGGTGGTCACATGACTGGCTGGCATGACTTGGTGATCATGTGACTGAGTGGGTGTGACCAACTCACTCATGTCAAGGGGTGCCTCACTGGCCTCTCCCCTCCCAGCCATTCCTTGTCACACCCAGCCTCAATTTTATAATTCTGTAAAAATATTGTTCACCATTTTTTTACTTTATTATTTACGTACTCTAGATGTACTTTCATGGACCACTGAAAGGAGGAAATGGCTCACATGCTTTGCTCAAGAGTGTGATAGGCAACAGGCTTTTAAGGGGCTGCCAGAAAGGGTGGGCAATGTATTTTCCAAAGTACCAGAAGGCAAACAAGAAGCAATGGATGGAAACTGAACAAAGAGAGAAGCAAACTAAGACTAAGGAGAAACTTCCTGACAGTGAGAACAATTAACCAGTGGAACTGCTTGCCACCAGAAGTTCTGGGTGCTCCAACACTGGAGGTTTTTAAGAAAAGACTGGACAGCCATTTCTCTGGAATGGTATAGGGTCCCTCCCAAAGTCCCTTCTAAGTGTTATTCTGTTATTCTGACACCTTTCCCAGGACCTCTACTCAGAGTTTGGCATCCTCAGAGTTTTCCTGCCTGAGCAGGGGGTTGGACCTCCAAAGTCCCTTTCAACTCTGTTAAACACACATATATTTATGCTCTGGACTATAGACATGCAAACCCTGAAAAATACCTGGCCAAAAGAAAGGCAGTAATCACTCTAGGTGGAGGAACAGTGTAGGAACAGTTTTCTATGGTTTTTTTCTTTCTCCCTTTCTTCCTATCTTTCTTTCCTCTTTCTCTTTCTTTCTTGTTCTTTTCTTTCTCTGTCCTTCCTCTTTCCCTTTCTTCTCTTTCCTCTTTCTGGATACTTAGAAATGATTTCAGGATATAGACATGATAGACATATTTAAAAGCAAAAGAGTAATCCAGCCAGTCTCAGAAACTTCATCCTTTCATTATTCAGAAGCATAGTCCAATGATATAAATTTAATTTGCTTAATCCCTTTTATTTTATCAAGGAAGATAGCTTAGAAAAGTGCATAAAGTATATGATATCCAGGTGATGAAAAACGGCTATGAAATAAATTTGTTTCCTCTGTGACACATATATACAGTGTAAGTATATAGTAAGCATCCAACCCCACTAGCCTTTTTGGCTACTCATGTTAATTTCATGAAAAGCACTCTATTTTCCACACTCAGAAGTCCATCCATCTCTTTAAAAAAGATGGGAACAAGGAGTCATATTATAAGACACATGGAAAGAGATTAAAGCTTTGGAGTTTGTAATCATAAGCAATTAATATTCAAGTAATTTCTCTTAACATTTGCAGATACCCTTAAGACTAAGACTGCAATTTGTCCAAAAATACCCAGTCTGTTTTATAATAGGAATCAGAATTCAAGAATAGTAAATAGAATGCCACTCTCTGTCAAGAAAAATAATGTGACTACATAAAAGCAATCCCTAATTCCATTAAAAAAAATCTATATGCTTGATAGGGAGTGTCTCAGCAGGCAAACATCTTGTTTTAAAAGCAAAATCCAATGTTTCAGAAGAACCAGTGAAGTTAAAAACGTTTGACTTTTCAAAAATGAAATATCAAGTAGCTGGTTGTATTTTTATTTTATCGGAGAGATACAAATAATTTATTTCAAAACTAGTAAGACTGAAAATTTAAATTTAAATGCATGCATTGGATTAGAGGCATACCGGACAATTCCAGGCAACTGAATCCAAACTATATAAAAGGCACCTAAAATGTGAGTAGTGTCACAGAATAACACCTACAGTTAGTGGACTTCCAATGCTATCACTGTGTGGACTCTGTGCTTCCAGACAGAGACTGCAGAGCCACCTCAATGTTCATAGATGAACTGCGCAAGAATGTGTCTTCTTCAAACCCAGAGGACTGGATTGGATGAAACCCAGAGGACTGGATTGTGTTAGATTTTGCAGCAGAAATTCAAATCCAGAAAGTACACACAGATGACTGATTCAGCAGGATTCATTAACTTCTTTATATACGTAATAACATTTGAAGTAAAGTTTACAATACCAATAGTAGATTCTTCCAAAGGTTACAAGCAAAACACAAGCAGCAGCTTCAGAGCTCAGAGCAGAGACTGGAGCCACACCCAGGCTACTTCTAGTTTCACTTTCCAATTCAGCTCCCATTGGCTGGTCTGTTGCCATGCCTATTCACTGACTGACTTTGTTACTAAGGTCTATTCCAGTTCATGTATATACTCTGACATATTGGACAAGACTAAACTATTGAATCTGAACTATAGAAAAGGCATCTAAGTTAAGCGCCTGAAGAGCAGTTTCCTTCATCCCAGAACAGTAGTATCTACTAAGGCTCTTTCTATCAAGAATATCAAAGATACGAGAAGGCAATCAAATGCAGATTGACAAAGACAAAACAAGCCAAAAATACTGACTGAAGATTTCACAACTTTAAAAGTGAAAATTCACCAATAATACAGGTAGTCCTTGAATTACTACCCCAGTTGAGCCCAAAATCTCCATTGCTAAGGCAGACAGTTGTGAAATGAGTTTTGCTTCATTTTATGGTTGTTGTTTTTTGGCCACAATTGTTAAGTGAATCAGTGCAGTTATTAAGTTAGTAACATGGTTGTTAAGTAAACCTGGCTTCCCTCATTGACTTTGCTTGTCAGAAGGTCACAAAAAGTGATCACATGACTTTGCAGCCATCATAAGTATATGGCAGTTGCCAAGCAGTCAAATTTTGATCATGTGACCACAGGGATGCTGCAGCTATAAGTGAAGTCACTTTTTTCAGTGCCATTCTAACCCTATAAATAGTCACTAAACAAATGGTTGTAAGTTGGGGTCTACCTGTATTACAACTACCTATGTCTATTATGAGTATGGCATTAAGGAATGCCAGATGAACTAGCTATATGTGAATATTAGCATAGCTTCACCAAAAAACTTTCAGCAATTTGCTACTCAAGAAAGAGCCTTCGTGGTGCAGGCTGTTAAATGCCTAGCACTTAATTCCAGCTGCCTGCAATTAGTACAGGCTCGAATCCCACCAGGCTCAAGATTGACTCAGCCTTCCATCTTCTCGGGGTAGGTAAATTGAGGACCCAAGATTGTTGGCGGCAATAAGCTGACTTTGTAAAAATTCCGCTTGGTAATAAGTAGGCATATACAATGGAATGAAGGCTATTGCTGAACGCATTGGGTTGTATCCCAAAAATTGTAAGCCGCCCTGAGTCTTTGGAGAAGGGCAGCATATAAATGTAATTTTTTAAAAAAGAAAAAGAAATGTCCATTCCTAAAAGAGCCCATTAATCTGGGACTGCAAAAACCATAATCAAACTTTTTTTTCTGGTGGAAGAAATTCATCATGAAACCCATGGTTTTTAAAAGTTGTCATCTTTGCTAATTGGTTTTTCAGGATTCATCAGAATACCAGAATGCCATCTTGTTCTGAGCAATTATATCTGTGTTTCTTTAGCACTTTAGAAATCCTTTAGTATTTTGAAGCCATTTTTTTTAAAAAATATGATTGACATAGACTTAAAATCAGGGGTGCGATTCAACCGGTGTAACAACCAGTTTGGTGAGCGTGCGCTTCACACGCCCGCAGAGTGTTTGCTACTGAACTTTCCAGCAATCCCTGTGTGTTAAACAGCTGACACTCAGCAATCCACCGTGCTGCAAGAATTAGCTGAGCTTGAAAAACAGTATATAAAGCACAACCTAGAGCCCAAGTGGGCCGAACAGCTGATCATCAGAGCAAACTGAACTGGTTTACTCCAGCTGATCCTCGGAGCTACCAGTTCGCCCAAACCATCCGAACCAGTAGAATCCCAATCCTGCTTAAAATGTAGACAATACACTGTTCTTAATGTTATGTATGCAGGTTTGAATGTCATTGGTTTAGTTTGAACTGTTCTTGTAAAATGTCAGAAATGATTGGTTTAAAAAGTGCGGGAAAAACCCTGCACTCTGATTGGCTGGCAACTGCGGCTGCTGGCTATAAGTAGCAGCCACAGCCCAGCCAAATCGGGTCTGTTATGAGCTGTAGTCACTAATAAACTCTTCACTGAAGCACTCCGCGTCTGACTCTTCATGCAAATCTAACACTGGCGACGAAGGTGGGATCCTTCCCGAAGAGAAGACAACGTGGAGAACAAGCTGAGAGAGATGGCTGCACTGAACACCCCCCCCCAGCCCCGTTTGATCCGACGGCAGAAGACTGGGACTCATATGCAGATCGTTTCCAAATGTATTTGGAGGGAAACGATCTCGCCGACATTTCTGAGAAGCGGAAGAGGGCGGTCTTTCTCATCCACTGCGGTCTGGCCGTTTTCAAGATGGCGAAGGCATTGGCGGGAGCTGCAGACGTCAAGGTAATGGACTGGCTCGACTTAGAAAAGTTATTAAGAGCCCATTACGTGCCACAAGTATCGTGCCTCATTAAGAGACACGAATTCTACCGTAGGGATCAAGGGGAAAGCAAAAACGTTAATGACTTCGTGGCAAGTTTAAGGGACATTGGGGGTGCATGTGAGTTTATCAACTTTGAAGAGGCCATGTGCGATCGATTTGTTCTAGGCCTAAGAAAAGGTTTTGCCGAGCAAATTATTAATGAAACCTAAGATCACGCTTAAGGAGGCCATAGAAGAAGCTTCTTCAGTGGAAGCTACCAAGTCCTCAGCAGCAGCCATGAAGAAAATTAACAAGGCCGCAAACCATCCTGATGTGGAAAAATCCACAACCACCCATTGCAAGCAAATAGATTCTGATTCAGACTGTAGTGAGGTGGAGGAAGGAATTTATAGACTCAGAATGGAGAAGAAAAGGAAAGACCTTGGAAGAAAAAGGCAAGACTTTTATTGCAGAGGTTGTGGGGGGGCCACCCCCGCACTGAATGCAAGTTTTTGATACCATCTGCCTCCATTGTGAAAAAAGAGGTCACCTAGCAAGAGTCTGCAAATCATCCAGAACTCCACCAAGCAGAAAGAAGTTCCCTGACAAAGAATTCAAGCCTAACAACTTCAGTGAGAAAATGGGGCGCAACACAGAAGCAAATGGGAAGAATGAAACTCATCAAACAGTCACTATTGGTCATTCTTCACCCTTAAGAAGCAGAAAAGTACATGTGAAGGTACTTATTGAAGGAAGGCCTTGCCAAATGGAAGTGGACTCAGGCTCTTATTTATCTATGGTGTCATGGGACACTATTCACAGGCTACTTCCCAACATTCAGAAGAAGCATTTCCAGAAGCAAGCACTGACTCTTAAAGACTACCAAGGGAACAAGATTCCAGTAGTTGGAACAAGAGAATTCAACGTGAAGTTCAAAGGCCACACCAAACGTTTGCCCCTGACCATCGTGGACAAAGACCGCCCAAGCTTGCTGGGACTTGAGTGGTTCAATCCACTAGGCATCGAGGTGACTGGCATCAATCACGTGAGCAACACTGAATGGGAGGAGGCCTTGAAGTCTGAGTTTCCAGAGGTCTTCAGCGACGGATTGGGCAAGTATATGAGGACCCCTATCACTTTCAACCTAGATCCCAAGGTGCCCCCAATTCGCTTAAAGCCCAGAAGGGTCCCATTTGCCTTAAAGGAAAAATTGATGCACAATTAGATAAACTAATAGCTCAAGGAGGTTTTAGAGCCCACTGACCACTCCAGATGGGAGACACCCATAGTCACACCAGTCAAGACTGATGGGTCAGTAAGAATCTGTGGAGACTATAAGGGGACATTGAACCATGCGCTTCAACAGAGTGCATATCCAGTTCCAGTGGTGCATCATTTATTACATTCACTTGGCAGGGGCACAGTCTTTGCCAAATTGGATCTGGCCCAGGCATATCAACAATTAACAGTTGATGATGCCACTGCAGAGGCCCAAACCATTGTGACTCATAGAGGTGCCTTCAAATGTAAAAGGTTACAGTTTGGAGTAAGCGTGGCACAAGGCATTTTCCAACGCCTTATGGAAAGGATGCTCCAAGGACTGCCAGGGGTAGTGCCTTAGTTTGATGATGTGTTAATCTCTGCTGAAAATGACACTCAATTACAAGAGAGACTCAGAGAAGTCCTTATTAGATTCAAGAAAGCGGGATTAAAAGTCAAGGAAGAAAAATGCACTCTTAGAACTGACAAGGTTGAGTTCTTGGGCTATATGATTGACAAGCATGGCATCCACCCTACTGATGCCAAGGTTCAAGCAATCAAAGAAGCCCCTAGACCAAAATGCAAAACAGATTTGCAAGCCTTCCTTGGACTTATTAACTTTTATCACATGTTCCTACCTCAGAAGGCAACCATTGCAGAACCATTACACAGATTACTTGACAAAAAGTCTGTTTGGGTCTGGGGCAGGAAGGAACAATCAGCATTTAACAGTATTAAGACACTAATCACGTCTGATGCTGTACTGATACAGTTCTCTGAGAATTTACCTGTTGTACTGACTTGTGATGCATCCCCCTTTGGAGTGAGGGGGGTTTTGAGCCACAGGCTTCCCAGTGGGAGGGAAGCCCCTACTGCATTTTACTCTCGCACCTTGACCAAAGCAGAGAGGAATTACAGCCAATTGGACAAGGAAGCATTGGCAATTGTTGCAGCTATCAAGAAATTTCATGAGTATTTATATGGGAGAACATTTACCATTGTCACAGATCACAAACCTTTGTTAGGCATTGTTGCAGGAGACAAACCTACACCCATTATCCTGTCACCAAGAATGCTGAGGTGGACTGAATTTCTTGCTGCTTATTCATACAAACTTATCCACAAGCCTGGCAAGGACATTGGACATGCTGATGCACTAAGTCGTTGCCCACTTCCTTGTCACAAGGAGGACTTTGAACCTGAGGCACACTCCTTTTTCCTAGAAACTGTTGCCAAGCTTCCAGTACACGCTGCTGAAATTGCCAGAGAGACTGCCAAAGACACTTTATTGACTCCTGTTATAGGCTGGATTAAGAAAGGTTGGCCTCTTCAAGATCTACCTCACCTTGCCCAACCTTTTAAGTCCAGGCAAACTGAATTATCTGTATTAAGAGGATGTATTTTGTGGGGGAGCAGGGTGGTTATTCCTGCAAAACTGCAAAGAGAGGTTTTGGAAATGTTACATGAGGGTCATCCTGGTATTGCAAGGATGAAGGGATTGGCCAGGAGTTATGTATGGTGGCCAGGTATTGACAAAATGGTTGAAAACTGGGTTGCATCTTGTCCCAACTGCCAGGTAGTCAGGCCTGCCCCACCTCTCGCCCCCAAACAGGAATGGGAATGTCCTAGGGGCCCATGATCTAGGATTCACATTGATTTCGCTGGCCCTACCAGAGGGCATACCTTTCTTATTATAGTAGATGCATATTCCAAATGGCTAGAGGTCATTCCTATGGCATCCACCACAACTGATGCTGTCATCAAGCAGCTTAAAAAGCTTTTTGTAACCCACGGGTTACCTGATGTTCTTGTCTCTGACAATGGCCCCCAATTTACATCCAACCTCTTTGAATCCTATCTAGCACAACAGGGTATCAGACATGCCCTTACTGCCCCTGGGCACCCTTCGGCTAACGGCCGGGCTGAACACATGGTATGTTTTACCAAGGAAAAGCTTCAGCAATTGGGTCCTGGGGACATCACTGAGAAAGTTGAAAAACTTCTTAGTGTTCAGCACATCACTCCTAACCCATCAACTAACTTATCTCCAGCAGAGTTGTTGATGGGTAGAAACTTAGGTCTCCCCTTGACTGCCTTCATCCCACTTACGCACCCAACGCACCACTTGATTCCACTAGCAAAGTTCGCACGTTCAGTGTGGGTGATTCTGTTTATGCCAAGAACCTTATGGGTGAACCTTCATGGATTCCTGCTGAAATAACTCAAATCACAGGCCCTCGTTCTTACAGGGTACAAACAGAGGGTGGAGTTCTCTGGAGCAGGCACATTGATCAGCTTAGACCCAGGTTACCTCAGGAACATCGCAATTGTTCCTCTCTAGTTCCCATACCTAATGCCTTTTCTAGGGGGGAGGAGGAGGAACATGAGGATAATCAGCAAACAAGAATCAACTCCATGTGTAATGAGCCATTACGACAGGAACCATCCCAAAACCTGTCACAATGCCAAAATCCATCCTTACAAGTGGAAGATTGCACATCACTACCTGACTTGGGTGCTGACATTGGGCTGGAGATGGGTTGGGAGGAGAGACCAGATTCTAACAATCAAACAGGGTCTTCTTTCACAGGAAGTCCAACTAGGGAAATGTCAACAGACACATTTCCTCTCTCACTGGGTGAGAACGTTAACACTTCTGAACCACGAAGGTCTCAACATACATGTAAGAGCCCCACCTATTTAAAAGAATACATTAGATAGGTTGGGGTTTGAGTATGGACTGAACCTGGTGGGGAGGGGTGTTACGTATGCAGGTTTGAATGTCATTGGTTTAGTTTGAACTGTTCTTGTAAAATGTCAAATATGATTGGTTTAAAAAGTGTGGGAAAAACCCTGCACTCTGATTGGCTGGCAACTGCGGCTGCTGGCTATAAGTAGCAGCCGCAGCCCAGCCAAATCGGGTCTGTTATGAGCTGTAGTCACTAATAAACTCTTCACTGAAGCACTCCGCGTCTGACTCTTCATGCAAATCTAACACTTAATATATAGCACTACATTTTAAAAGAAGATTGAGTAAAGCTACCAAGGGGGGCTTCAATCAACTCACCTTATAAAAGCAGATTTGCAGATTGAAGTTGAGACTTACTTTGCTGCAGCAAATCAAAACAGCTGCCTGAAATTGCCTACCCAGACTGTTGCAATTTCAGTTTGCCACATGAAGAATGTTCACATCTGACATGAAATAAAAAACTGGCTAATTTACTTGCTCATTACTTTGTTAAATGGTCTGCTTATGGAACCTCTTTTTGGGTCGCAAGGTTGACATTGTTTTGGGCAACAGTCACTCTTTCAACTTTAATGACTTGTCAGAAACAAATCATGCTATTATACTAATGTTATCTTCTTCTTTCATAGAGGTACTAGTTTCATAGATTAGAATGGTAAAGACATAGTATTCCTGGATTGTAGCAAGTGCTTTGTGGTAACCTACTTCATTAAATCGTAAAATTATACCTAGATCAGGGGTTCTCAACCTTTTTTTGCTCATTTCCCCCATCCTAGCCTCATATACCTCTGTGACTGTCTAGCTAATTTATAACAGACTGCATTTTTATTGATATATGTCAATCATATATTTTTAAAGGCTTTAAAATAGTAAAGGATTTCTAAAGTACTAAAGAAACACAGATATAATTGGTCAGAACAAGATGGCATTATTGTAAACCGTGATAATTTTAATAATTATGTTGGTGAAAATAGCACAGATAATGAAGTATGGGGATTATGACAAACTAATCATATGCCTAGTGATTAAGTTGGAGTGGCTTCTCTAGAAATCTTATTATGGGCAACAAAGAATGTGGCATGGTCTCTGAGGGAAAAAGGACATGGCCCACATTGAGAACTACACTGGCCTAGATTGTGTGACTCTTAGATAAATTCAAGTTTGGCTGAATGACGTTATACTTCAGATAGTTTCTTCTAAAACATGGTGTTAAAACTGTATGTTCAGAACAGAACCCCCACAGCACTTATTAATAATTCCCATTCAATTTGGAAGGAACTATTGAGTGGAATTACTTTCTGGACCCTGTGCTATCCAACATTTTAAAGTACTGACTAACTTGAATGAAAAAGTTGATATAACACTTATAAAGTTTGCAGATGTGGCTAACACTTTAGAAGAAAGGCAGAAGGTTCAAAGAGATCTAGAAAAGTTTGAACAGTGGAGTGAAATGAATAGGATGGAATTTAACAGAGAGAATTTTTAAAAATCTGTATCTGGTTAGGAAAATTGAAAGGCACAAGTATAGGTAGTAAGATAGTTGACTTGCCAATATAGGCAGTCCTCATTTAGCAGCTACCTCATTTAGTAACCATTCACTAACAACTGCACAATTGAGGCAGATTTCAATCAGTCAACAAGAAGTGAATGTGCACCAAGTAGAATTAACATATATTGCAGTGAAAGCCATTCAAACTTTGCAGGATTAATTGAAGAGTTTACCATCCTTATAATTTTAATTCAACTCTCCCAGAAAACAAAAAAGATGAAGGCATTTCAGTGCTTTCCTGTTACAATTTATGGATGATATTTTTTTTTCTCCAATCAAATTGCAAACAGGCTTAAAAAAATAGTTTCTCCTAAAATCCCTAATTGCAAACATGAATCAAATGATGCCTTTTCAAATTTCAAACCCTTATTACTAAGGAATTAGTGTTAATGTGCACAGGCCTGAGATTATATATACCTCTCCCAGAGTGATATGTTTATGTTCCCACCCACAAAATCATACTGCAAATTGCTGATTTTAAATTACCTGCATCTGTGAGTGTTACTTTTTGTCATTTTCTTTTATAGAATAGACATGGTAATATTTCAATAGTTTTAACCTACTAAATTTAACTACTTTAAGAATTTAATCACTTTCGGGTTCAGTTTAAGGAATTGTGTGGGGAGCAAAATGCACCCCCAGGCATGAAACTCCCTCCTAGCCTGATAGTTCTGGTAAACACATTATTATAATGTGAAAAACACATTATTAAATTATATATTCAAAATGAAATACATTTTTTTTTCAAATATGATACACCCAAAAGAAATATACTGGATACAAACACACTATGTAGTAAAATCCTGTTTAGAAGAATGATCCCATTGGATAATACAAAGCTGTGTTCTCTATGAATGGATGGCTCTCTGCTGACTAATATGAAACTATATGGCTAACCAGTGATGAAGGCCATTGAAAACATACCTCATAATGCCTGTTGGCTAATGCAAAACTCTGCTAATCAATGATAGACTGGCTTGCTCAAAATCTTATTAGCCTGAATATTTTTGTCCCTTCCATTTAATTGTATCCAATTCTTAGAGACTGGACAAGTCCCTGCAGTTTTCTGACAAAGTTTTTCAGAAGTGGCTTGCTCTTGCCTGCTTCTAGGGCTAAGAGAAAATTATCAGCCTGAGATCACCCAGCTGGCTTTGGACCTAAGTCTTCCTGTTTCTAATTCATGGTCTTCCAGTTGTTAACCTCTAACCACTTACAGCAAACAGGCTCTCTAGACATAAACTAACATGGAGCTCTGTCAATTTATGGGTAGAGTTGTCCACCCAAAAACTCTGCCAACCTACAACAAACTTGTATTCTTCCATCTCTCTTGGAGATGCAACAATACAAGCAAGCAGCTGTAGTAACTTCACCATCACACCTGCACTCTCTCACAGCTAGTTTCAGTGTTGCAATTCAAATTTCTGTGCACTTGTTTTCTACACCTATTAACCTATTAATTGCTAGGGGTAATAGATGTAAAGACATTTAGTAAATGAATTCTGCACTTTTAACCCATTTCCTTATCTTTTTTTAAAAAAAAAAAACTACTACAAGTTTTTGTGTAACGTGCCTCCAACGGGTTAGACTGATATTTTCAGGGCAGTCATCACTTCCTTTCTTTTCCTCTTCTGATTCTGAGCTGAGTAGCATAGGTACCAGTGGTGGGATTCAATTTTTTTTACTACTGGTTCTGTGGTCATGGCTTGGTGGGCGTGGCAGGGGAAGGATACTATAAAATCTCCAGTCAGAGGTGGTATTTGCCAGTTCTCCGGACTACTAAAAATTTCCACTACTGGTTCTCCAGGACTGGTCAGAACCTGTTGAATACCACCTCTGATAGGTATTTACCTGATTCACTGTTTCTCCATAATACCATTTTATTTTCTAAATGAACCTTATCTCTTTTTTCACACAAAAAACCAGACTGAAAAACGCTTCCTTTTAAAAGGAATGTACCCCTGAATTTACACTCTTTCTCTCCACACATTATTTCCACTTCCAAAGTTATCTGCTATTCAGCATTTGTCCTCCCACACTGCTGAGAGGTCTGCCACTATTCTCTCTCCCAAAGCAACCACATGTGTTGCAACAACCTCTTTAAACAACGTCTGTCCCTCCTTCCAACAGGTTCTGTAAAAATAAGCCATGTCAATTCCATCACAGCAATTATATTAATGCTAGTTCCCCCAAAGTCTGTGGAGGCTAAAAATCTCTGGACTGTGATATCTCTTGTCCAAGTCCCTTTTTAACAATTCACTCCTTCCTACTCCAAGATCAGCTCTAATTTCCTTTACATATGGTTTACATATGGTTTTATATTATCTGCAGCGAAGTGAAAAAATTGTGTCTTCTTTTCTCTCCATTCCATGTGGCAAAAGCATGAGTTTGTGGGGTTAGAGGATGTAAAACAAAAAAGGCAAAATGTATAAAGGGGTATGGCTTGTTTCATTGCATTATTATATATGCAATCTTGACTTTTTCTGTCCTCCCTGAGGATGCTACGGCCATGTAAAAAAGCCAGCTACAATTTTATCTCCAACAGCATAAACTTACCAGATCAGAGAGTAGAACATTCAAGATCATTATCCCTCATTAGATAAACCTATTGGAAGATGAGATTTTTTTTAAAAAAAAAACACCTTTTTGTGGCATTGCATTTAAAGACATCAAATATATTCCTATTTAGAAGACATTGTCTGAATAGTAGCTCAGCAATTTCAACTCTATGCTGGAATCTTGATAAATTTCTTTAAATCGATGGAGGCTTTAAAGCCCAATCAACCCAATGCAACACCACAAGCAAAAGGGAGATGGGAGCCATTTATTTTCAGATCAGATACCCAGACTTTCCAATTTAGATACTGGAAAAGATATCAAAAATGAAAACAAAAAAAATGCAATGGAGATGCATAACCTTAACCCTAACCCTCTCACCACCCTCTCAAATTTTATTTCCATATAATTCTATTAAGAACCTACATAATTTGAGCTGACTAGTGGTTAACTGGAAAACACAGTTTGAATATTGCAAGGAGAAAAACAGATGCCTTTTTTTTAAAGAAAACCCTGTGATCCCCCTCTGTGGAAGAAATTAAATTTGAGTATTTAGATGAAGGGCAAAGAAGGAACCAAACACATAAGAATGGAAGGCTCTTTTAGAGTAAATATTTCCTACTGTGGAAGAAATTAGTTATGTTAGTCAAATGAAGCAGTCAAAAGTAGTATGTGTTATGTATGTAGAGTTTTAAATGATTGGTTGTTGAAGTACAGAGTTTGAAATAAGTGCTTGTAAAAAGTGCGGGAATTCCCTGCAGTCTGATTGGCTAGTAGCCGCGGCAGCCGGCTATAAATAGCTGCCGTGGCTAAGCCATTTGGGTCTGTTCTGAGCTGAAAGTCACAATAAACAAGAGCTGAAGCACTCCGCGTCCTGTCTCTCTATGCGAACTTAACACTGGCGATGAAGGTGGGATCTACGAAGGAGAAGACAACACGGAACAGACAAGATGGCTGCACTGAACACCCCCCCAGCCCCGTTCGATCCGAAGAACGAAGACTGGGAATCATATGCAGACCGTTTTCAGATGTTTTTAGAAGGCAACGATCTGGCCTCGATTTCTGAAACACGGAAGAGAGTGGTTTTTCTTACCTACTGCAGTCCCGCAGTATTCAAGATGGCAAAGGCATTAGCTGCCTCTGCAGATGTGAAGGTAATGGCTTGGGCAGATTTGGAGAGGCTATTGAGGGCACACTACATGCCCCAAGTATCATCCTCATTCGAAGGCATGAGTTCTACCGCCGCGATCAAGGGGAAAAGGAAAGTATCAGTGACTTCGTGGCAAGTTTGAGACATAATGGGGGTGCCTGTGAATTCAGCACGTTAGAGGAGGCCATGTGCGATCGTTTTGTGTTGGGCCTGAAGGACAAAGTGCTACAGAGTAAATTACTTATGAAACCAAAAATTACGCTGAAAGAAGCCATCGATGAAGCGGTAGCAGCAGAAGCCACGAAAACCTCAGCTGCAACTATGAGGAAGATGAACAGAACAGCTTCCCATTCTGACAGTGAGAAAACTACTACTACGCATTTTGATGAACTAGCTTCTGAATCAGAATACAGTGGAGAAGAAGAAGAGATTAACAGGCTCAGGATGGAGCAGAAATGAAATGACCAGGGCCGGAAAAAGCGAGATTTTCACTGTGCAGGCTGTGAGGGAAACCACCCTCGCACAGAATGCAAGTTCCTGGACGCCATTTGCCTCTGTTGCGAAAAGAGAGGGCACATTGCAAGAGTCTGCAAATCAGCCAGAACTCCACCAAACAGAAGAAGGTTTGCTTCAAACAACAAAGACAGAGAAGTTAAACCAAACAACAATAACAAAAAAATGGGGCGTGCCACAGAAGCAAACGGAAAAAACGAAACTCATCAAACTGTAACCATTGGGCATTCCTCTTCATTGAACAATAGGAAGGTGCATGTCAAGGTTCTTATCGAGGGAAGACCTTTCCAAATGGAAGTGGACTCAGGTTCATATCTTTCCATGGTGTCATGGGACACTATTCAGAGTCTAGTGCCTGAAATTCAGAAGAAGGACTTCAAAAAGCAAGCACTGACTCTCAAAGACTACCAAGGGAACAAGATTCCAGTAGTTGGAACAAGGAAATTCAATGTGAAATTCAAAAACTACACCAAAGTGCTGCCATTGACCATCGTAGATAAAGACTGCCCAAGTTTGCTGGGACTTGAATGGTTCAACCCGCTGGGCATCGAAGTGACTGGCATCAACCACATGAGCGACACTGATTGGGAAGAGTCATTGAAGACGGAATTTCCAGAGGTCTTCAGTGATGGATTAGGCAAGTACTTGGGGACCCCTATCACTTTCAACCTAGACCCCAAGGTACAACCAATAAGTTTAAAACCCCGGAGAGTGCCATTTGCATTAAAAGAAAAAATTGATAAACAATTAGATAAGTTAATAGCCCAAGGGGTATTAGAACTCACAGACCACTCCAGGTGGAAGACACCCATAGTCACACCAGTCAAGACTGATGGTTCAGTAAGGATCTGTGGTGATTTCAAAAGGACATTAAACCATGCGCTACAACAGAGTGCATATCCAGTGCCAGTGGTTCATCACTTACTACACTCCTTGGGCGGGGGCAATGTTTTCGCCAAGTTAGATCTTGCCCAGGCCTACCAGCAGTTACCTGTAGACGATACAACTGCAGAGGCACAAACCATTGTAACCCATCAAGGTGCCTTCAAATGCAAGAGGTTGCAATTTGGAGTGAGTGTGGCGCCTGGCATATTTCAAAGCCTTATGGAAAGGATGTTACAAGGGTTGCCTGGGGTGGTGCCTTATTTTGATGACATTTTAATCTCTGCTAAAAATGACACTCAGCTACGTGAAAGACTCAGAGAAGTGCTGACCAGATTCAAAAAAGCAGGGTTAAAAGTCAAAAAAGAGAAATGCACACTAAGAACTGATAAGGTTGAATTTTTGGGCTACATGATTGATAAACATGGCATCCACCCCAAAGAAGCCAAAATCCAGGCAATCAAGGAAGCCCCCAGATCAAAAGGCAAAACGGACTTGCAGGCATTCCTGGGGCTTATTAATTTCTACCATATGTTTTTACCGCAGAAAGCAACCATTGCAGAACCCTTACATAGATTGTTGGATAAAAAATCTGCACGGGTTTGGGGCAAAAAAGAAGAGGCAGCATTTAACCATATCAAGAGTCAAATCACTTCTGACTGTATTTTAATTCAGTTTTCTGGAACTTTACCTGTTGTACTAACTTGTGATGCCTCTCCTTTTGGAGTGGGGGGGGTTCTGAGCCACAAGCTTCCCAGTGGAAGGGAAGCCCCCATTGCTTTTTATTCACGCACGTTGACTAAAGCAGAGAGAAACTATAGCCAGCTGGACAAAGAGGCATTGGCAATTGTAGCAGCTGTCAAGAAATTCCACGAATACGTTTATGGCAGAAGATTCACCATTGTCACAGATCACAAACCACTTCTGGGAATTGTGGCCAGCGCTAGACCAACTCCAATCATCCTATCTCCCAGAATGCTAAGATGGACTGAATTTCTTGCAGCATATTCATATAAACTCATCCATAGACCAGGCAAGGACATTGGACATGCAGATGCTTTGAGTCGCTGCCCACTTCCTTTGCACACTGAAGACCCTGCTCCTGAAACTTACATGTTCTTCTTGGAAACTGTTGCCAAGCTTCATGTGAATGCTGTAAAATTGCTAGAGAAACAGCCAAAGACAGTGTATTGGCTCCTATTGTGGGTTGGATCAAGAAAGGTTGGCCACTACAGGACCTTCCTCAAGTCTCCCAACCTTTCAAATCCAGACAAACTGAACTATCTGTGTTGAGAGGGTGTATTTTGTGGGGTAACAGAGTAGTTATTCCTGCAAAACTACAGAAAGAAGTTTTAGAAATGTTGCATGAGGGACATCCGGGTATTGTCAGAATGAAGGGTTTGGCCAGGAGTTATGTATGGTGCCCTGGTATTGACAAAATGGTTGAAAATTGGGTTGCATCCTGTACCAACTGTCAGGAAACAAGGCCTGCACCTTCTGTTGCCCCTAAACAGGAATGGGAATCTCTTAGGGGGCCATGGTCCAGGATTCATATTGATTTTGCTGGTCCTACCAAGGGGCATACTTTTCTCATTGTGGTTGATGCCTACTCTAGATGGTTAGAGGTTATCCCAATGTCCTCCACCACAACAGACACTGTTATCAAACAGTTAAGGAAGCTTTTTGTAACTCATGGTCTTCTTGATATTATTGTTTCTGACAATGGTCCCCAATTTACTGCCAATATCTTTGAATCTTATCTGGCACAACAGGGTATCAGACACGCCCTTACAGCCCCCAGGCATCCCTCGACTAACGGCCGGGCTGAACGCATGGTACATTTCACTAAGGAGAAACTGCAGCAATTGGGTCCTGGGGATATCACTGAGAAAGTAGAGAAACTGCTCAGTATCCAACACATTACTCCAAACCCATCCAATAGCCTAACTCCAGCCAAACTACTGATGGGTAGAAAACTCAGGTCTCCTCTTGACCACCTTCACCCCTCTTACGCACCCAACGCTCCAGTAGATTCCACTAGCAAAACTCGTAGCTTTTATGTGGAAGACAGAGTTTATGCTAAAAACTTAGTGGGTGAACCTTTATGGATTCCGGCAGAAATAATCCAGGTTACAGGACCCAGGTCCTACAAGGTTCAGACTGAGGATGGTGTTTTATGGAGTAGCCACGTAGACCAGTTACGGTCCAGACGGTCTCTGAATCATCCTCATAGTACCTCTCTAGACTCCCTACCCACAGCCTTTTCTAAGGGGGAAGGGGGTGACAATGAAGGTAATGAGCAAGTAAGAATCAACCCCATGTGTAACAAGCTAACATGACAGGAAACCTTATCCCAAACCTTATCACAGCCCCAACAACGATCATCTCATTTGGAAGATGGCACAGCAATACCAGACTTAGAGGATGACACTGGGTTGGAAATGGATTAGGAGGAGAGACCAGGTTGTAGTAACCGAGCTGGTTCTACCGGCACAAGGAGTCCTAATAGGGAAATGTTTTCAGAGAATATTCCGTCCTCACAAGGAGAGGTTCCCAGAATACCAGAACTACGCAGATCCAAGCATGACCATAAGAGCCCCACCTATTTACAAGAGTATGTGAGATAGATGGGGCTTGAGTATACCAACCTAGTGGGGAGGGGTGTTATGTATGTAGAGTTTAAAATGATTGGTTGTTGAAGTACAGAGTTTGAAATAAGTGGTTGTAAAAAGTGCGGGAATTCCCTGCACTCTGATTGGCTAGTAGCCGCGGCAGCCGGCTATAAATAGCTGCCGCAGCTAAGCCATTCGGGTCCGTTCTGAGCTGAAAGTCACAATAAACAAGAGCTGAAGCACTCCGCATCCTGTCTCTCTATGCGAACTTAACAGTATGGTTAGGAACCTTTTTTAGTTTCCTGTTAAGAAATCATGGCCTTTTTATTGGAATATATAGTACAATCATTTGAATGAGTAAAGTGAGAGATTATTGTATAAAGTCGGAAAGCAATAAGGAGCCAAAATCAACATTCTAGTTTCAGACATTTAAATTATGATAGCTAATCCATGCTGAGGTACATGTGGGGGTGTTGAAAAAGTCAGGCTGATGGCTGTGACTGCACAATCAAAGCCTCTTTCCTTTTTTACAGTGGGTGGGATTTCAATTACAAAGTCATGGCTACCAACTTGTCCTTTTGGCCCTCCTACCTCCAGCTGTCCCTGTCCGTACTCCTCCAATAAAAATCCAAATGTCCTTCTCCTTTGGGGGGAAAAAACCTCCAGAGCAATTTTATTTTCAATCAGTTTAAGTAAGACTGGCTAAGAAACATGCAGAAGGCATGTTCAGCACAGCTTCTGAAAAGTAGAACATGTTCAATTTTCGTGATCATAAAAAATCTATCAGGGGAAGGAAGAGGTATTGCTTTTAAACTTTAATTTAGTAGGTGTTCCACTCTCTTTCTTATCTGCTTGATAAGTGGCCAAATGAGTTTAAGGTACTTCAATTAGAGATAGCCTCTAAGATGTATTATCTATCATGGGGTCCTTGGTCCTCTCTGAGCTTGGTTGTTTTCTTGCAGACATTTTCTTACAAAACTAGGTAATATCTTCAATGCTTCAATGCTTTAACCATAAGCCCAGGCATTTAACAAAATCCTTCTCAAGCTTTGGCAGATATTGCCCTTTCCATGCCCATGCCACAGAAAGAACCTTTGTAAATCCACTTGAATCAACTCCATTTTTAAAAAAAATCCATAATTTATTGATTCATGTTTCTCTCCCCCAAGTTATCTAAAAGTTAAAAGCAGTGCCTTCATTCTTAAATTTGCTCTGCATCTCCAGGGCTGAGGAAATCTTAGTTCTCCAAATTTACCACCTGCAAAAGATAAAGCCATCTGCAACATGTACTGAACACAACTATCATAATCTGCCTCTCACTCCATCTAACTTCCTTCCACTCCTTTTCAAAGCTATAGTTTTTTTTTAATTACATTTATATGCCGCCCTTCTCTGAAGACTCAGGGCAGCTTACAATTTTTGGGATACAACCCAATGCACTCAGCAATAGCCTTCCTTCCATTGTATATGCCTGCTTATTACTAAGCGGCAATTTTACAAAGTCAGCTTATTGCCCCCAACAATCTTGGGTCCTCAATTTACCTACCCCAAGAGGATGGAAGGCTGAGTCAACCTTGAGCCTGGTGGGATTCGAGCCTACAGTAATTGTAGGCAGCTGGAACTTAAATGCAGGCATTTAACAGCCTGAGCCACCAAGGCCCTAAAGTTTTATATTCTTGTTGAGATCATTGCATCTCATTTCCTCTCTTCTCCTGCACTATCTTATGTCCAGGCCATTCTATATAGCACGGAACAGTTTTGACACTTTATAAGTTCAATTCATTTTGTCATCTCTATTATATGAAATTGTATGTTTTGCATGTTACTCGCCTTCAAGAAATAATGTCACCTTATCTGTTAAATTTTCATCTTAGTGCATATAATTATTCAGTTTATATTATTTGTTGAGAGCCAGTGTGGTGGTAAAAGTGCTGGCCTGCCTTGGGCTGAAATCCATCTGACTGACCTTGGGCCAGTAAACTCTCTCTCTCAGCTCAATCACCTCACAGGGTTGCAACTGTGGAAAAAATATCAGGCAGGAATATTAACTATGTTTACTGCCTTCAATTATAATTATAAAATGGGGAATCCCAGGTCCCTGAAGAGGGACTCAATATGCTCAAATGCCAAATCCAGTCTGAACATCTAGCTGATTGTGCAATGAACCATAATAATAATTGACCATCATCACTGACAAATTCACCATCAATCAATTGCAAAAGGCAGCTTTACTCAAAAAAAATTTACATCCTATGACAATATCTCTAACAACACCAAACACTCATATTTGCCTATGCCAGGTCTTTGGGAAGGACTCAATAGGTGGACAACAATACCAAATTCAATCTGAACATCTGGCTGACTGTACGACAAACCGGAAAAGAAAGTAAAGATGGTACCAACATTAATAACTCCTTTGGGTTCAATCCCAAAACATGCACCACTTGAACATCATCGGCATTGACAAAATCCCCATCAGTCAACTGCAAAAGGCAACTTTACTTGCATAGAAAGTTAGCACCCACCCTTTCCTAGAAGAATGAAATATTCTAGGAAATATTAAAAAGGCAGAATATTATATTTCCCTGGATGAAAAAAGGAGAAACATGATTTTAAAGACAAAGCAGCTCTCTGCCCCCCCCTTCAGCTACAGGGTGATGGGATTAAGACATGGCCCTCAGGACATTATAGGATTAGCTCTCTACCCATCTAATAGCAGGGCTCACTACATTGCAAAATCACCTGGGGACATTACATCAGCCCACAATTAAACCAGACTTATCTCAGACAAACTCTTAGGATTTGCATATGACCCCTACAGCAACCAATCAGAATACCTGCCCTGCTCACAGGAACAAGAAGCAAGTTCAAAGAGGCACGCTCTCTCTCTCTCTCTCTCCCTCTCCCTCTCCTCCCCCCCCTCTCTCCTCTCTCTCTCTCTCTCTCCCTCCTTCCCCCTCCTCCCTCATGTGCCCAGAACCTCAAACCATGTGGTCCTGTCCACCATTAAACCATCATTCCAAATAGCCTCCATGTTTCCAGTGTCTTTCTCCTCACTTGGAACTGAACCCAGGGGGACATTTCCTCCAACACTTGCAACAATAAAGCTCTTGACAGAAGCTGACTTAACATTACTGTCTTGGGCCATATGTAGAGAGTTTTTGTATGACACCTAAGAATGCAGCAGAAGTGGAAACATGAAGAAACATTGTACCCAGCTTTAAGCATTTGTTCAGGATTCAGATTGAGGGATTCTTAGACTCAGGTTTGGTGAAAGAATAAGACATGTTTTAACAATAGTTACAATACCATCCAAACAAAGATTGTACTAACTTTAAAATATTGCCATGAAATCTCACCAGGAAGCATATTGTGTGTCCAAACATACATTTTTTCCTGAGTTTCATAAAATATAGAGAAGGCAATTTAGATGAAGCAATCTGCAGCAGCTCTCTAGTGAATCTATACTAAAAAACAATTTGGTCTACCATGACCCACAGGAAAATATTCCTTAAATAGCTGACAGTGCCATCCCATGCTCTCTAATGAAAAATAAGGAGAATTGAGTCAGGATGGTTTCTTATGGATAAAATATAGGATTGCAGCCCAGATAATCTGGTGTAGAATGTAAAGGTAGGAAATGTGGGGAATTATTATCACTGCTAAAGTTGTTGGCATTGTACAGTGGGCATCATGACCATGACATTTCCTAAATTAATTTAAAATGTAAAGTGCTATATGATTTTATGCAACTCAAGGATTTCAAGTTTTCTTCTGAGCTATTTAACATTATCGAATTGACCACATGCTCAGTGACAAATTAACTTACTGGATATATGACTCAATTTGTTATATTACAGGTCAGGTTTGATCGTATTAGGTGACCTTTTAAGATGTATATTTTAAAAAAAACAATCTAAGTGAAGAAAATCTAACCCAGTTGAAAACCTTATTTCAGCCAAAAAAAAAAAAGTGGAGGGGGGACCTGTGTAATATCAATTGACTACAAATGTATTTTAATTGGAAAGTTGGGAAGGAAAAAGGGTTATTTTATATTTCGGGTAACATCTGTTAGCTATCATTGGACAGCAAAATTAATTCACAAATAGGCACAGATCATTAATGATTTTATATCACCTTACAGCTGTTTAAAAATGTACCAATGGAAGTAAAAGATGAGTACTTCCTTAGATTGGTTTTGAGTCACTGTGTCCCCACCCTCCATATTGCTGTACTTTTCCTCTCTGGTTGTTGGCTATACTGGCTGAATGATGAGTTAAAATCCAACAGTCTCAAGTATTATTTGCATTCTATGATCTAGTCAATTTTCTCATTTTAAACCAGTGACTTCACTTCTGTATTCTGCTTGTTTTTCTGCTGTCTCATTATTTTTTCTGTAATGGTGAATGACATGAAAAAGTTTTTGCATGTGAACTTTCAAGGTAACTAACTTTGGCTATGATTCTCTTGAACAATGCCAGAGCATATGTGAAGCATGTGAATGTTTCCTGAAGGAAACAGGGGTGGTTAGCATCTGGCAAAACATGAACTGAGCAAATCCAGATAATTACAAGCTTCATTGGCATTACTTGCAGTGCAAGATTCTGGCTAAAGAGAGGCATGGTCTGACTTTGACATGCTTTTGTCATTATCACTGCTTACAATGGACAGATTCTCATTCATTGGAGATAAGATGGTCAGCTAAAGTCAATGATTTAAATAGGAATAACTAATGCCATGAGAGATGAAAGAATTATATATAAGGGATAGTTGTTGGATATCCCAGTACAAATAGGAAATTAAACAGACTGGAATATTAGGTAAACATTTTTATTATTATTATTTTTTAGCAAAAACAATATTTTTTGCTTCAGGACATTCATTACTATATATTTTCTTTGTAGCTATGTCAGAGTCATGACTTCCTGCTGAAAACATGGGAGCAAGGGCAGAAACAAATGGGTTTTTTAATTAACAATTTAAAAAGAAGAATTTCATCTAGATTGAGAATGTGTTTTATTCAATGTAAATTGAAAAAGTGTCAGAGCCAGAAAACAGGGTAAACATTTTTCCCATAATACATTCCCTAGTGTTTGTCTTTGAACAAGTAGTGCAGGATTTTTCATCTCCCTGAACCATTGTCCTGTTTGATATGTTCCCTTTCCTTCCAGAACACAGGAAGAGCAAAATTATTTCTTGCCTGACATCATAGAAAGTAATGGGTTAAAAAGGCTAGCTGGTGCTGCCCTGTGCCTATTCACTAAAAAAGTAAGCTTCACTGGATTTAGTGAAGCTTACTTATTGGAAATTGCATATGACTGGAGCCTTAACTTACGCTAAGGCTTAAGAACTTTAATGCAGCAGTTGGTAGCTCATATTTTCTTTCACCTTAACAAGCTTATAAAAATGACACTGTTGTGTTAATAATTTGAATCTAGGCATCCATGCTTCACTTCATGAGCTCCAAAATGATACCAGCTTTCAAGCCACTATGATCAAAAATGTCACAAATCCACAAAGCTTAAAACTGTCCCATTAACTCAGATTTATAGGCAGGCTTTTCAACATTGGGTTTTGTTGCTGCAACATTTTGATAAAAACTGCTTTCTTGATTTCTGAAGAAAGTTATCTTTCTTTCATTAATGATAATCCAAGTTATTAAGGTTTTCATGCCATGACAGAAACTGCAGGCTAAGTTCAATCAATCAATCAAAATAGAGCTGGAAGGGACCTTGGAGGTCTTCTAGTCCAACCCCTTGCTCAAGCAGAAGAGCCTACACCATTTCAGATAGGTGGTTGTCCAATCTTTTCTTAAAAACCTGCAGTGATGAAACACCTACAACATCTGAAGGCAAGCTGTTCCATTGGTTAATTATGGCACGTGCTGTACTTAGAAAGGGCTTCAATGCCACAGAGGGAATTTAATGGACTAAGTGTAGAATGCCTGTTGTACAATATGGTGTCCGTGCAGCAGAATCTGTGAATGAATGTCATCCTTCTACAGAATGGCTGGAGAACAACCATATGCTGAATGCAGCAAAACAAGCACAATTTATGACTCTGCACAATGCCATTATTCATTGTAGTTCTTAAGGCATCAACCTCAGTTTTCAATTTCTGGATTTTATGGGCTTTAGAAAAAACCAGCAAAGTCTTTTTAATAACTGAATTTGTCTGTTACAGCTCACTTGGAAAGAAAGCATTTCTGGAATAATTACCATTTTCCTACTGGAAAGTGGAAACTAGACCATGTTCCATTATGGTACATTTGTGCCACATTCCTAACATGAAATGTATACTTTGCCATTATCAGTTTCCCTGAATAATGCACAATTTTCAGGAACTACCTTGCTTTTTCTTGCAAAAGCACAAGAAATTCATGTGGTTTATATATACTGCATAGCTTTCACATCATGATTAAAAACAAGTGAATGATACCCCTTCCTCTGTGTATGTGTGGTGTGTGTGTATGTGTATGCACGCACACATGCACATGCACATGTGTGTGTGTTGATATCATGAGCAATCTGTAATATTTCTAAGTATTTGGCATTTTATTTAAGGTTTTCTCCTATTTTCCCTTTCTCTTACATAAATCGTGACCAGCTAGATTCCACTTAAAAAATAGAAATATTCTATTATTCTATCTGCTCAGAATGTTAAACATTGAGGAGCAAATTAATTTTAAAATGTTGAACAAGATAGACATAAGAACTGCAACTGCCCTTTTGGAGCAGGTTAAAAGTTCATCAGCATTCATTAATACTGGACAAATCTGTAGAAACTTCACAAACCAGGCATTACAGAAGCAGCTTCTTGTCTTATATTCTTGAACTGGATTCTAAATTTTATTTTATCAGCACCACAACTATTATTCTTTCTTGCATAAGTTGATCTTCTGAACCTACAATTATATGTTACCCAGCTACTGCATCTGAGATGGGATGCTGGTTCGGTCCGGTTCTGCCAAGCTGGTAGCTCCGAAGATCAGCTGAGACCAAACTGGTTTGCTCCAACAATCTGCTGTTGGGCCCGCCCACCCACCAGGGCTCCCATACTGACCTTTATTTCCTGCTTTTGAAGTGCAGCTGCTTTGCACAGCGCAGCAGATTGCTACGCAACAGCTGTTGAAGACACAGGGAGAGTGCAGGAAGTGAGTAAGAAAGCCTCTGTGCACGTGCAAAGCGTGCATTTGGTGCATACGCACATGCAAAGTGTGTACGTGTGCACAAAGCGCACCCACCCAACCACTTTGAAACCCACCACTGTACATGCATGCACACACAACTACATTCAAAAAGAACCGAAATGCTGAAGTGAAAATGTAAATGATTCTTTTCCTTAGTAGCTTCGAAAAGGTGCTGGACTTCAGGCTACTGGACTGCATTATTGGCATTGTTGGGAATTCAGAGTTTTGACTCCAACTTGTCTTGAAGGAAATATCTATAATAGTTGGCAGAAAAACAATTTATATACTAACCTGGCAGTAGGCAAATTGATACCTGAAAATCTGAATCTTAGGTTTCTAAAGTAAGCCATAATTTATTGTCTTAGTCAAGGTTCATTTTAAATACATTTGTTCACTATCTCATAGTGAACAAATGTATTTAAAATGAACCTTGACTATATTTCTAAGAAGCAGCAAGTGATACCAATGCATTGTATTATTAACAGTTAATAAGATTGCATCCAAATGAAAGCTATCTTTTTCTATGCTTCTTCAATTAATTTAGCAGGTATATTTTCACCTATATGCTTTCATCTCCATGGGCTTCAGGGTGTTTACTCTTAACATTATTGCAGATTGCTATCTGATGTATACAGATTACAAAAGAAATGTTCAGTGAAGAAATGTAATATATTTTAATGCCCCTAAACAAGAATGACTAAATGCACAATCCTTGTAGTTAAAATTACCTCCTGTTGAACTTTGAGTAAAAATTAATTTCGGCATATATTTGACACAACAGAGCCTAAGCTGTTCTTTTGTTTCACTGCCTTGGTGGGAAAGAGCTTACTTTTCAGCTCATCATAGGCTTACTTTTCATTTTATGCTATAATGGCAGAAATTAATGGGATAAATGTACTCCATTCAAAGACAAATTATCATTTCACTGATCTGCTTCTTAGACGGCAAATTCCCCAGGCTCCTATTAAAAGCTTTAGAGCCATAGAAAAGAGTGTGAAACTAAAACCACGTTTCCTTTCTGCAACCACATTTTTAAATATATATTTTGTGCATAAGGCTGCTGTGAAACTTAGTTGAAAGCGTTAGTTTTAACCTTCCTGACTTGACTGCAAATATCTTCATAATTGTCTTCTTCAAATAGAAAACTAGGATGTCTCATAGACACGTCTTAGGAAATTCCACCTGGAAGTGATGGGAAAGTGGTGGCAGTATTTTCTCCACTGAAGTTCCAAGAAGTGTCCACACCCATTTGCACTATTCAGAGGAACCTGAAGGCACAGATAAACCTCCAAGTGGCCTCAACATCTCTCAGAAAGAGTGCTAATGACCAGATGAGTGCAAGGAATATAAATCCTTCCATTCTCCACCATTCAGTCAGACGTGAAGAAGCTTCTAGGATGACAAGCGAAACATCTTCAAGGAAAACAAAGTAAGTCCAATTGCCTTTTGAAAAAGCACCTTTGGGACAACCATGACTTGAGAATTCAGCTTGTGTATTTTTAACTTGTCAAACTTTTATCCATTAGTTATTCATAGTTTTACTATGAATAAATCATTGTGAGTCATATTTGAAATACAGCAGTTCATAAAAATAAATAAATAGATACCAATATCTTTGGAGAGATCTTTGTAAACTGAAAAACAAGACATTCACATGCCCTATTTGACCATCCCATAATTACATATGTGCCAGGATGGCACTTTCCATGTTGTTTCTCAGAAATGATGTTCTCCTTCAGAAGAATTTCTAAGCAAATTCTCTTCATGAAATTGAATGGAAAAAAAATCCAGATTTTTTTCCAGATTTAATTAAAATGAAAGACTATAATCTAACACATGCTGAAAATTAGATTTGATAACAGGGATAAATTTTGCTTTCTGTTTATGAGATAGCCAGTTTTTGTCATGAGTTTTGTTTGAGATGAAAAAAATGGCAATTGATACAAAAAAGAAATTGCTTCTTTTTAGGAAGGGTATGGTGGGTGGATTTTTTTTCCCAATTATTAAAATCAGCTGGTTTGTCTTAGATTTTATGCTACTTGGTTTTGGCTGAGAGAACACAAGTATCATCTGTTATTCTGCCTTATGTAGCGAAGTGTTTTGGTGCAGCTTTTATTCTTACTACGCATTCTGCTTTAAAATACTGCATTATTGGAGCAAAACTGCATTCCTCCCCTATCTATACCCAGTCTAAAAAGACCAGTTACAATTATATAGAAAAATCTCTATTGCATAATATTATACCTCTTCCCCTCTAATTTGGGTCCTATTGTGACACCCACAATGAGTTCTCTAATCCGATGACTTCACTCATCCTAATGGTTGATCCAGTCTTAGGAATTGGGAATTGGCTGATCAAAGGCAGGATCCAGCCTACGGAGAGAAATCACACAAACTTCAAAGTAACATTTTGCATGAGAGATCATACTTCTTTTGCTACCAGATTAAAACCTGCTACAGAACTACTTCCCTTTCCAACTTTATTCAGTGAATTTAGCCACTAAACTTATTTGATCTAAGAAGCTGGGAGGAGAAGAAAAAGTAAAAATCACCTGTCATTGTTTATATATGTGTGTGTGTGTGTGTGTGTGTGTGTGTAGGTCTTGGTGTATTCGGGTCTTGTCCCGTGTAAGATTGAGAATACCTTGGTGACGTTTGTGAGATCCCACTCGCCATCTTCAGGCTGGTGTCTTCGGCTTTGTGCTTCTGCCTTTGTGCTTTTGCTGGCAGAAGCACAAAGCCGAAGACACCAGCCTGAAGATGGTGAGTGGGATCTTGTCAAACGTCAAGGTATTCTCAATCTTACACGGACAAGACCAATACACCAAGACCTACATACCTTTACCCGTGAAAATCTACGAAAACATTATACATATATATATATATATATATATATATATATATATATATATATGTTTTCCTATTATTTTTAGAGTTATAGGAACAGCATAAAGATTTATATAGTTGCCAGGCAACCAGAATAATTTACCTTCTTGATTCCTCCCTAACATTCAGCTTAATCCTTTCCAGCAGTTACCCTACGTACATTTTGGAAGGGAAGAAGCTTTCACCATTTCTTGGTTGCATGTTATGACAAACGGATAATTATTTACTGTATTGTTTCCCTAACCCTGGCATGTGACCCTCATAGTCTCTTAGCCTTATTTGCAAAAAGAAGGGGGGATTAGTGGTGCTAATTTTTATGAGACTTACTGCTACAGCTAAGAAGTGGGGCAGGTGAGAAAAATGGGTGCCAAATGAAGTAGGTAGCCAATTATCATCTTAAACTTCATGACCTCATACAACAAGACTTTCCCTTAACTACAATTGCATAAGATTTCAGTAAACATTTCCATGTATGACTACTAAAAATATGGCAGTATAGTTTACATGCAGATAAGTAGGCTTAGGATTGCTCTATTAGACACTTAAAACTGATATGCCGGTGTGGGAAGCCCCCCTCCCCAAATGAAATAATTTGGAAAATATTAAAAATATATTTCCCCAAAGAAATGGAGAAACATGCTCTTAAAGACAGAAAGCAGACTCAGTCTTTCGTAATACCTCTTCCTGGCAGATATTTTGTGCACATTAAGAAAAATTGGGCAAGCCTATCTACAAAACCAAAGACCTTCAGCTGCAGGGTGATGGGATTAAGAACAGGACATGATCCTTCAGGACATAATAGGATTAACCCTCTACCATTTAGCAGAAGACATAGAACTCACTACATTGCACAATCTCCTAAGACAGGAGGGTCAAACTCACGTCATCACAGCGGCATCACGTGACGTATTGGGACTTTTTCTCCCTTCACTAAACTGGGCATGGGCATGGCCAGCCTCTGGTCTGTGGGCCAGGAGTTTGACAGCCCTGTCCTAAGGGCATTTCAGCATTGCATAACCCCACTAGCAGCCTCACTGAAACTTATAAAAATCCATGTACTCATCAAACCAATTATTCAGCTGCACCAGAACCACAAGCCCGGGTGGTTTTGTTCATCAATACATTGACCTTTCTTTCCAATCAGACTTCATTTTATTTCCAGCATCTTTTTCCCAGCTTGGAACTGAACCAGCTGGATTTTCTTTCCAACACCTGGTTAATAAATAGAATTCTATGGAAATCATAATTAATTCCTTGAAATCAGGTTTATCTGATATTGACTTCCATGGACAAATCCATGTAATTTTTCTGGAAGTACATTGAAGGCTTTTGTCATTATCTCCTGGGATGTTGTTTTTACTTTCTGGTTTCCCTGTCTGGTTTACACTGCTAGAATTTTTAGCCGATTCCTTATTTAATTATTAACTTGGTCTTGCTTAGCTTTCTAAATCATCTGAGGCTGCCCAGATGCTGCCATCTACCCAGGTGATTTGGTGACTGAGCCCTAATAAATTTACGGACATTTCTAAAATTCTGATTTCACTTTGTCATTATGGAGTACTGAGTATAGATTAATGAGAAAAAATGAATTTCAACAACTGTAGAATCAGGCTGCAACATTGACAAAAGTGAAGGGGGTCTGAATACTTTCTGAATGTGCACTGTAAGTGTAGATTGGATGGCTGAATATCAATGTCACTCCAAGTCACTGATCAATTTGTTCTGGTATTTGCAATAAACATTGTCTGTGTCTTACTAAAAAAATTAAGTGTGGTGATTGTTGAAGTTATAACCAGAAACATTTTCAACATTATGAACCACACAGAAGATTTGAAATCTATAATTAATCTGATGCACTCTATAAATACTCATCATTTAAGCAGAAAGAGGGCCAAATTGTGTTTTTGATCTTTGAATATTTGTTACTACAATGCATTATGAACACTGTTATTTAAAAAAATGTACACCAATGTTTCTTTAACCAGGGAGATTTTAGGACGATAGGGTTAGTGTTAAGTTTGCATGAAGAGTCAGACGCGAAGAGCTTCAGTGAAGAGTTTATTAAGTGACTACAGCTCGAATGGACCCGACTTGGCTGGGCTATGGCTGCTTCTTATAGCCAGCAGCCATAGTTGCCAGCCAATGGGAGTGCAGGGTTTTTCCCGCACTATTTAAACCAATCCCATTTGACATTTTACAAGAACAGTTCAAATAAACCAATAACATTTAAACCTACATACATAACACCCCTCCCCACTAGGTTCAGTCCATACCAAACCCCAACCTATCTAATGTATTCTTTTAAATAGGTGGGGCTCTTGCGTGCGTTGAGACCTTCGTGGTTCAGAAGTTTTTACATTCTCACCCAGTGAGAGAGGAAATGTGTCTGCTGACATTTCCCCATTGGAACTTCCTGTGAAAGAAGACCCTGTTTGACTGTTAGAATCTGGTCTCTCCTCCCAACCCATCTCCACCCCAATGTCAACACCTAAGTCAGGTAGTGATGTGCAATCTTCCACTTCTAAGGATGGATTTTGGCATTGTGACAGGTTTTGGGATGGTTCCTGTCGTAATGGCTCATTACACATGGGGTTGATTCTTGCTTGCTGATTTTCCTCCTGTTCCTCCCCTTCCCCCCTAGAAGTGACATCAGGTGAAGGAACTAGAGAGAGACAAGGGCGATGTTCCTGAGAGAACCTGGATCTAAGTTGATCAATGTGCCTGCTCCAGAGGAGTCCATCCTCTGTTTGTACCCTGTAAGAAAGAGGGCCTGTGATCTGAGTTATCTCAGCAGGAATCCACAAAGGTTCACCTATGAGGTTCTTAGCATAAACAGAATCACCCACACTGAATGTACAAACTTTGGAAGTGGAATCCAGTGGTGCGTTGGGTGCGTAAGTGGGAAGAAGGCGGTCAAGGAAAGACCTAAGTTTCCTACCCATCAACAACTCTGCTGGGGATAAGTTATTAGATGGGCTAGGAGTGATGTGCTGAACACTAAGAAGTTTTTCAACTTTCTCAGTGATGTCCCCAGGACCCAGCTGCTGAAGCTTCTCTTTGGTAAAACGTACCATGCATTCAGCCTGGCTGTTAGCCGAAGGGTGCCCAGGGGCAGTAAGGGCATGTTTGCTACCCTGTTGTGCTAGATAGGATTCAAAGAGGTTGGATGTAAATTGGGGGCCATTGTCAGAGACAAGAACATCAGGTGGGTTACAAACAGTTTTCTGAGCTGCTTGATGACAGCATCAGTTGTGGTGGATGCCATGGGAAACACCTCTAGCCATTTGGAATATGCATCTACTATAATAAGAAAGGTGTGCCCTCTGGTAGGGCCTGCGAAATAAATGTGAATCCTAGACCATGGGCCCCTAGGACATTCCCATTCCTGTGTGGGGGTGTGAGATGGGGCAGGCCTGACTACCTGAGAGTTGGGACAAGATGCAACCCAGTTTTCAACCATTTTGTCAATACCTGGCCACCATACATAACTCCTGGCCAATCCCTTCATCCTTACAATACCAGGATGACCCTCATGTAACATTTCCAAAACCTCTCTTTGCAGTTTTGCAGGAATAACCACCCTGTTACCCCACAAAATACATCCTCTTAATACAGATAATTCAGTTTGCCTGGACTTAAAAGGTTGGGCGAAGGGAGGTAGATCTTGAAGAGGCCAACCTTTCTTAATCCAGCCTATAACAGGAGCCAACACAGTGTCTTTGGCAGTCTCTCTGGCAATTTCAGCAACATGAACTGGAAGCTTGGCAACAGTTTCTAGGAAAAAGGTGTGTGTTTCAGGTTCAAGGTCCTCCTTGTGGTAAGGAAGTGGGCAACGACTTAGTGCATCAACATGTCCAATGTCCTTCCCAGGCTTGTGGATAAGTTTGTATGAATAAGCTGCAAGAAATTCAGTCCACCTCAGCATTCTTGGTGACAGGATAGTAGGTGTAGGCTTGTCTCCTGCCACAATGCCTAACAAAGGTTTGTGATCTGTAACAATGGTAAATGTTCTGCCATACAGATATTCATGAAATTTCTTAACAGCTGCAACAACTGCCAATGCCTCTTTGTCCAATTGGCTGTAATTCCTCTCTGCTTTGGTCAAAGTGCGAGAGTAAAATGCAATAGGGGCTTCTCTCCCACTGGGAAGCCTGTGGCTCAAACCCCCAAAGGGGATGCATCACAAGTCAGTACAACAGGCAAATTCTCAGAGAACTGTATCAGTACAGCATCAGACGTGATTAGTCTCTTAATACTGTTAAATGCTGATTGTTCCTTCCTGCCCCAGACCCAAACAGACTTCTTATCAAGTAATCTGTGCAATGGTTCAGCAATGGTTGCCTTTTGAGGTAGGAACATGTGATAAAAGTTAATAAGTCCAAGGAAAGCTTGCAAATCTGTTTTGCATTTAGGTCTAGGGGCTTCTTTGATTGCTTTAACCTTGGCATCTGTAGGGTGGATGCCATGCTTGTCAATCATGTAGCCCAGGAACTCAACCCTGTCAGTCTTAAGTGTGCATTTTTCTTCCTTGACTTTTAACCCCGCTTTCCTGAATCTGGTAAGGACTTCTCTGAGTCTTTCTTGTAGCTGAGTGTCATTTTCAGCAGAGATTAACACATCATCAAAGTAAGGCACTACCCCTGGCAGTCCTTGGAGCATTCTTTCCATAAGGCTTTGAAAGATGCCTGGTGTCACGCTTACTCCAAATTGTAACCTTTTACATTTGAAGGCACCTCTATGAGTCACAATGGTTTGGGCCTCTGCAGTGGCATCATCAACTGTTAGTTGTTGATATGCCTGGACCGAGTCCAATTTGGCAAAGACTGTACCCCTGCCAAGTGAATGTAACAGATGATGTACAACTGGAACTGGATATTTGCTCTGCTGCAGCGCATGGTTCAGTGTCCCCTTATACTTGCCCAATCCTTTGCTGAAGACCTCTGGAAACTCAGACTTCAAGGCCTCCTCCCATTCAGAGTTGCTCACGTGATTGATGCCAGTTATCTTGATGCCTAGTGGCTTGAACCACTCAAATCCCAGCAAGCTTGGGCGATCCTTGTCCACGATGGTCAGGGGCAAACGTTTGGTGTGGTCTTTAAACTTCACGTTGAATTCTCTTGTTCCAACTACTGGAATCTTGTTCCCTTGGTAGTCTTTAAGAGTCAGTGCTTGCTTCTGGAAATGCTTCTTCTGAATGTTGGGAAGTAGCTGTGAATAGTGTCCCATGACACCATAGATAAATAAGAGCCTGAGTCCACTTCCATTTGGCAAGGCCTTCCTTCAATGGATACCTTCACATGTACTTTTCTGCTTTTCAAGGGTGAAGAACGACCAATAGTGATTGTTTGATGAGTTTCATTCTTTCCATTTGCTTCTGAGTTGCGCCCCATCTTTTCAAGGAAATTGTTGGGCTTAAGGTCTTTATCAGGGAATTTCTTCCTACTAGGTGGAGTTCTGGATGATTTGCAGACTCTTGCTAGGTGACCCCTTTTCTCACAACGTAGGCATGGTGTCTAAAACTTGCATTCAGTGGGGGTGCCCCCACAGCCTCTGCAATAAAATTCTTGCCTCTTTTTTCCAGGGTCCTTCCTTTTCTTCTCCATTCTGAGTCGATAAATCCCCTCCTCCGCCTCACTGCCATCTGAATCAGAGTCTATTTGTTCGCAATGGGCTGTTGTGAATTTTTCCCCATCAGAATGGCTTGAGGCCTGGCTTGAGGCCTTGTTAATCTTTTCATGGCTGCTGCTGAGGACTTGGTGGCTTCCGCTGAAATAGCTTCCTCTATGGCCTCCTTAAACCTGATCTTAGGTTTCATTAGTAGTTTGCTTTGTAAGACCTTATCTTTGAGGCCTAAAACAAACCGATCACGCATGGCCTCTTCTAAGTTGGTAAACTCACAAGCACCCCCAATGTCCCTTAAACTTGCCACGAAGTCGTTAACATTTTTGCTTTCCCCTTGATCCTGACGGTAAAATTAGTGTCTCTTAATGAGGCACGATACTTGTGGGGCATGGGCTCTTAAAAGTTTCTCTAAATCAGGCCATTCCATTACCTTCAATCTGCAGCTCCCGCGCCTTCACCATCTTGAAGACTGCCGGACCGCAGTGGGTGAGAAATACCACCCTCTTCCGCTTCTCGGGGATATCGGCGAGGTCGTTTCCAAGTACATCTGGAAGCGATCCGCATACGATTCCCAGTCTTCCGCCACCAGATTGAGCGGGGCTGGGGGGGTGTTCAGTGCAGCCATCTCGCTCTTCTGCTTGTCTCTTCTTCAGGGCAATCCCACCTTCGTCGCCAGTGTTAAGTTTGCATGAAGAGTCAGACGCGAAGAGCTTCAGTGAAGAGCTTATTAAGTGACTACAGCTCGTATGGACCCGACTTGGCTGGGCTACGGCTGCTTCTTATAGCCAGCAGCCGTAGTTGCCAGCCAATGGGAGTGCAGGGTTTTTCCCGCACTATTTAAACCAATCCCATTTGACATTTTACAAGAACAGTTCAAATAAACCAATAACATTTAAACCTACATACATAACAGTTAGGCCTGTTGCCTTGGAAACTTGCCCTGAGACCAGGAGATTCATCTTGAGTGACATTTTAAGAGCATGAATTAAAAGCTGGCACAAAATGGGGCTTGTAATATATTCCTTGTTGTTGTAGATAGTTATCTCTGCATTATGAGCTTTTATATCTCATTATTCTGATTGAACCACCAGAATCTGAAGTGAATAGAATAGTCCACACCATCCACTGGAGGACCTTCAGGCTGTTCTCAACTGGACAGATTCGAAAATTATTTGAGTGAATAACAATATAAAGAACTCTTCCAGAAATAACAACAGTTCACTTCTCATGAACTATAAATCATGTCTGATTTAATGGGATCATTATATTTGGCATTCTGCATGTGTTAATAGCATCTAATGCACAGATATTTTTTTAAACTATTGAATGAATAATGATCTGAGACTCAGGTTTTCTTAATGGCTCCTTAATATCAACTACTTTGGCAAAAGATGAAAGTGAAAAAATACATGACATTTATTTTATATTAGCAATGTAGAAAATGTGTGCATTTATAATCAAGGTACATGTTTTATAATGCATTCATAATGGCCTCCATTGAAAAGATTATTATGAAGAGTGCATCTTACAGCAGTGAAATAGAGGAAAATGTGAGCAATAGGATAGCAATTTAAAAAACATAAACAGGCTGTCTCAGTTTGGAAATAATGAATCTATGAACTTGATAAACTATACAAATCAACAAGAAAAGGCTACCAGTCAAAATTCTAAACATTAACACTGAAATGTTCAAGATGTCAAAATTATAAAATTTGGATGGGTAATATGAATATGTTGTTTTGCTTGACAATTATAAATTATGTGAACAAACAGTATTTTCTACACAGTGACTTGTCGTTGTTGGACTACAAGTCCCAGAATTTCCAGCTAACATAGCCAATCAGCTAATGACATCAGAAATGCAGCATATTGGGAAATACTGCTCTATTGCTTTGGCAACTAAGCCACTTACTTTTCTAGTAGGTGGGATAAACAAATTAACTTTCTAACCCACAATATGGATTTACCTTGGTCCAGCACAGTGGTGGGATTCAAATATTTTTACCACCGGTTCAGTGGGTGTGGCTTGGTGGGTGCGTATGTGCCAAATGCACACTTTGCACAGGTGCAGAGGCTTTTGCACAGGCGCAGAGGCGTTCTAACTCACTTCCTGCAAGCCTGCACAATCCCGATCGCTTCAGCAGCTGCTGCACAGCACTCTTCTGTGTTGCGCAAAGCAGCTGTGCTTCAAATTCAGAGGATAAAGGTGAGTATGGGAGCACGGGTGGGCGGGTTGGCCCAACAGCAGAGTGGCAGAGAGAACCGGTTCAGTCTCTGCTGCTCATCACTGCTACCGGCTCAGCAGAACCGGGCCAAACCAGTAGGATACCATCACTGGTCCAGCACCACCATAAGGCATTGTTGAGCAAAAAACATGTTTAACTGTTTTTATGGTGTCTCTCTGTACTCACTACATGTTATTCTGTGTGAAACTTGACATGCAGCTAAGCCCACCTATCCGCCAATGAAACAGTCCATGTGCATATATCTGAATGCTTTATTATAGGAACAGGATGAGTGTAACTGGGAAAAATAGAAATGCATACAATAAGAACCCAAATACAAAATAAGCATTGTTGAGTTGCTGGTGAGCATAACAATTAACAAATACAGATAGATCTAAATTTCCTGAGCGATGCTGTGTTTATGGGATGTGGAATGTTGTCCTCTGATGAATGTGTGCCACGGATTAGGCTGGATCTTCCTGGTGCTTCGGTTTCCTCCGAATGCTAATGGAAATGGAGTCTGGCTTCCCACGATGCACTTGTTTTTGGAGTGAGCTAATTTACTTAGCTAAAATTGCATGGTGTTCATCATTATTTTGTAATAGTAAATATCGTTTTCTTAGTGTGTTCTAGAACTACTAAAACACCACTTGTGGGTTGACAGTTCTCTTGTAATCAACTTCCAATTAGCAAACAACATCACAACTATGGAAGAGAATTAGACACAATTTTCTGCTCTACAATACATGTTTAGAAACATCTAATCTTGTATTAGGTTTTGTTATGTATGTAGGTTTGAATGTTATTGGTTTATTTGAACTGTTCTTGTAAAATGTCAAATGGGATTGGTTTAAATAGTGCGGGAAGAAACCCTGCACTCCCATTGGCTGGCAGCTACGGCTGCAGGCTATAAGAAACAGCCGTAGCCAAGCCAGAACGGGTCCATTCGAGCTGTAGTCACTAATAAACTCTTTGCTGGAACTCCTCGCGTCTGACTCTTCATGCAAACTTAACACTGGCGACGAAGGTGGGATTTCCCTGAAGAGAAGACAACGCGATGAACAAGCAACAGAGCGAGATGGCTGCGCTGAACACTCCCCCAGCACCGTTCGATCCGGCGACGGAAGACTGGGAATCGATGCGGATTGTTTCCACATGTATCTGGAAGGGAACGATCTCGCCGCATCCCCGAGAGACGGAAGAGGGCGGTCTTTCTCACGCACTGCGTCCGCAGTCTTCAAAATGGCGAAGGCGGAGGAGCAGCAGAGCTGAAGGTAATGGAATGGCCCGATTTAGAGAAACTTTTAAGAGCCCATTACGCCACAAGTATCGCGGCCTCATTAAGAGACACAATTTTACCGTGGGATCAAGGGGATAGCGAGAATGTTAATGACTTCGTGGGCAAGTTTAAGGGACATTGGGGTGCTTGTGACTTTACCAACTTAGAAGAGGCGTGCGGTCGGTTTGTTTTAGGCCTAAAAGATAAGGTCTTACAAAGCAAACTTTTAATGAAACCTAAGATCACGTTTAAAGAGGCCATTGAAGAAGCTGTTTCAGCGGAAGCCACCAAGTCCTCAGCTGCGCCATGAAAAGATTAACAAGGCCTCAAGCCAGGCCTCAAGCCATTCTGATGGGGAAAAATCCACAACAGCTCATTGCGAACAAATAGACTCTGATTCTGATGGCAGTGAGGCAGAGGAGGGGATTTTTAAACTCAGAATGGAGAAGAAAAGAAAAGACTCTGGGAAAAACAGGCAAGGGTTCTATTGCAGAGGCTGTGGGGGCCACCCCGACTGAAGTTCTTTGACTCCATTTGCCTACGTTGAGAAACGGGTCACATAGCCAGAGTCTGCAAATCATCCAGAACTCCACCAGTTAGGAAGAAATTTCCTGATAGAGACTTTAAGCCCAACAATTTCCTTGAAAAATGGGGAAATTTAGAAGCAAATGGCAAGAATGAAACTCACCAAACAATCACTATTGGTCATTCTTCACCCTTAAAAGCAGAAAAGTACATGTGAAGGTGTTTATTGAAGGAAGGCCTTGCCAAATGGAAGTGGACTCAGGCTCTTATTTATCTATGGTGTCATGGGACACTATCCACAGACTCTTTCCCAAAATTCAGAAAAAGCATTTCCAGAAGCAAGCACTGACTCTCAAAGACTACCAAGGGAACAAGATTCCAGTAGTTGGAGCGAGAGATTTCAACGTGCAGTTTAAAGGCCACACCAAACGTTTGCCCCTGACCATCGTGGACAAGGATCGCCCAAGTTTGCTGGGACTTGAGTGGTTCAAGCCACTTGGCATCGAGGTGACTGGCATCCATCACGTGAGCAGTTCTGACTGGGAAGAGTCCTTGAAGTCTGAGTTTCCAGAGGTCTTCAGCGAAGGACTGGGCAAGTATATGGGGACCCCTATTGCTTTCAGCTTAGACCCCAAGGTGCCCCAATTCGTTTAAAGCCCAGGAGGGTCCCATTTGCTTTAAAGGAAAAATTGATGCACAATTAGATAAGCTCATTGCTCAAGGGTTTTAGAGTCTGACCACTCCAGATGGGAAACACCCATAGTCACACCAGTCAAGGCTGATGGGTCAGTGAGAATCTGTGTGACTACAAGGGGACACTTAACCATGGCTGCAGCAGAAGCATATCCTGTACCAGTTGTGCATCATCTGCTCCATTCCCTTGGCAGGGGTACAGTATTTGCTAAACTGGACTTAGCTCAGGCATATCAACAATTAACAGTTGATGATGCCACTGCAGAGGCACAAACAATTGTGACTCATAGAGGTGCCTTCAAATGTAAAAGACTACAAAGCGTGGCACCTGGCATTTTTCAAAGCCTTATGGAAAGAATGTTGCAAGGACTGCCAGGGGTAGTGCCTTATTTTGATGATGTATTAATCTCTGCTGAAAATGACACTCAGCTTCAAGAAAGACTCAGAGAAGTCCTTACCAGCTTCAGAAAAGCGGGTTTAAAAGTCAAGGAAGACAAATGTACACTCAAAACAGACAGAGTTGAGTTCCTGGGGTATATGATTGACAAGCATGGCATCCATCCTACTGATGCCAAGGTTAAAGCAATCAAGGAAGCCCCTAAACCTCGATGCAAGCAGATTTGCAAGCCTTCCTTGGACTTATTAACTTTTACCACATGTTTCTACCTCACAAAGCATCTATTGCTGAGCCTTTACATCGCCTGCTTGATAAGAAAGCTGTTTGGATCTGGGGCGGAAGGAACAGTCAGCATTTAACAGTATTAAGAGACTAATCACGCCTGATGCTGTATTGATACATGTTGTTTTGACTTGTGATGCATCCTTTTTGGAGGGGGGTTTTGAGTCACAGGCTTGCATTGGATCTCTCCCGACTTTGTCCAAAGAGAGGAATTATAGCCAATTGGACAAGGAGGCTTTAGCAGTTGTTGCAGCTGTTAAGAAATTTCATGAATATCTGTATGGCAGGTCATTCACCATTGTTACAGATCACAAACCTTTATTAGGCATTGTGGCAGGAGACAAACCTACACCTAATATCCTGTCACCAAGAATGCTGAGGTGGACTGAATTTCTTGCAGCCTATTCATACAAACTGATTCACAGGCCTGGCAAGGACATTGGACATGCTGATGCACTGAGTCGTTGCCCACTACCTTGCCACAAGGAGGACTTTGAACTTGAAACTCACACCTTTTCCTGGAGACCGTGGCTAAGCTTCCAGTCCATGCTGCTGAGATTGCCAGAGAAACTACCAAAGATGCTGTATTAGCACCTGTTATGGGCTGGATTAAGAAAGGTTGGCCTCTTCAAGATCTACCTCACCTTGCCCAACCTTTTAAGTCCAGGCAAACTGAATTATCTGTATTAAGAGGATGTATTTTGTGGGGTAACAGGGTGGTTATTCCTGCAAAACTGCAAAGGGAGGTTTTGAAATGTTACATGAGGGTCATCCTGGGATTGTAAGGATGAAAGGTTTGGCCAGGAGTTATGTATGGTGGTCAGGTATTGACAAAATGGTTGAAAACTGGGTAGCATCTTGTCCCAATTGCCAGGTAGTCAGGCCTGCTCCACCTCACGCCCCCACACAGGAATGGGAATGTCCTAGGGGCCCATGGTCTAGAATCCACATTGATTTTGCAGGCCCTACAGGGCACACTTTTCTAGTGCTAGTAGATGCATACTCTAAATGGCTAGAGGTAATTCCCATGACATCCACTACAACTGAGGCTGTCATCAAGCAGCTCAGAAAATTGTTTGTCACCCATGGGCTACCAGATGTCCTTGTTTCTGACAATGGCCCTCAATTCACATCTAACATTTTTGAATCCTTTCTAGCTCAACAGGGCATCAGACATGCCCTCACTGCCCCTGGGCACCCTTTGGCCAATGGCGGGCTGACGCATGGTACGCTTCACCAAAGAGAAGTTTCAGCAGCTGGGTCCTGGGGACATCACTGAGAAGTTTGAAAAACTTCTTAGTGTTCAACACATCACTCCTAGCCCATCAAATAACTTGTCCCCAGCAGAGTTGTTGATGGGCAGGAAACTTAGGTCTTCCCTTGACCGCCTTCATCCCACTTACGCACCCAACGCACCACTGGATCCACTTCCAAAGTTCGTTCTTTTAGTGTGGGAGATTCTGTCTATGCTAGGAACCTTATAGGTGAACCTTTGTGGATTCCTGCTGAAATAACTCACATCACGGCCCTCGTTCTTACAGGGTACAAACAGAGGATGGCCTCCTCTGGAGCAGGCACATTGACCAACTTAGATCCAGGTTCCTCAGGAACATCGACCCTGTCTCTCTCTAGGTCCCTCACCTGATGTCTCTTCTAGGGGAAGGAGGGGAACAGGAGGAAAATCAGCAAACAGGAATCAACCCCATGTGTAATGAGCCATTGCACAGGAACCATCCGAACCCTGTCACAAAGCCAAGATCCATCCTTAGAAGTGGAAGATTGCACATCACTACCTGACTTGGGTGCTGACATTGCAATGGAGATGGGTTGGGAGGAGAGACCAGATTCTAACAGTCTAACAGGGTCTACTTCCTCAGGAAGTCCCAACAGGGAAATGTCAGTAGACACATTTCCCTCTCACTGGGTGAGACGTTAAAGCTTCTGAACCACGAAGGTCTCAACGTACACGTAAGAGCCCCACCTATTTAAAGGAATACATTAGATAGGTTGGGGTTTGGTATGGACTGAACCTAGTGGGGAGGGGTGTTATGTATGTAGGTTTGAATGTTATTGGTTTATTTGAACTGTTCTTGTAAAATGTAAAATGGTATTGGTTTAAATAGTATGGGAAGAAACCCTGCACTCCCATTGGCTGGCAGCTACGGCTGCAGGCTATAAGAAGCAGCCGTAGCCAAGCCAGAACGGGTCCATTCGAGCTGTAGTCACTAATAAACTCTTTGCTGGAACTCCTCGCGTCTGACTCTTCATGCAAACTTAACAGGTTTGCTTTGATAATCTTATTGAGCACTTGTTTCAACCTTAAATAATGCTTTTAGCATAGATATTTAGAAAATAATAATTGTTGTACATTAGAAGTAGTAGATCAGTTCCAATCCAATTTGACTTATTAAATCACTTTGATGTGAAGGTTTGAATCAATTTGAAAACCGAGCAGATTCTATCTGTTGCTTAGATATAAGGCATCAAATCATTTCAGTACAATTTGAAATGACTTTGTCCAATAAATTTGGAAGCATCCAATTTAATTCAATGTTTCAGTCTAACTTTTCTGATTCAGTTAAGGAAATCAGTTTGATTAACCCGAAATATAATATCTGAATGGGCACTTTGTTCAGTTCATATACACTTTTTGAGAGGTATCACCCATAATTAGAAAATGATATTCTATTCTGCAGGTTTAAATGATGTCATCAGAGTGACATCAAATATACATTTTGTTTGCTCCATTTTGTTTGGCCATGGAATTGCCTGAAGTAGGGGTGTCAAACTCGATTTTATTGAGGGCCGCATCAGGATTGTGTTTGACTTCAGGGGGCCAGGATGGCATGGCCAGCTCAATATCACTGATGTTAAGGGTGCCTGTACTGGTGCCAGTGAAAACAGGCTCCCAAGCTCCATTTTCAGCTGCAATGGCTTCCTGCAGCCCTTTGACAACAAAACCAGAGTTCGGGAGGGCCATGGGCCAGTTGTTTGCTGTTTCCAGGTCGGCCCCATGAGCTGGATCATGCCCATGGACCCTGAGTTTGATACCCCAAGCCTAAAGTATAAAATCCCTATATTGTCTCTGATAGGAAGTGTGGTTATATTGAAAACTGGAACTTTGCTGATTTTACACTGATTTTAAGCTAACTGCTGATTTCTTCAATACTTCACTTCTGATGGTTTAATACAATGAATGAAGTTCTGTGAGACAAAGTAAAAAATCTTGGGATCCTTCACAACCCACAGCTTTCCTTGCCTACTGACTATCTCAAGGATTCCATCTTAGAAATTTGTTTTGCTATTAATTAACTTTGACAGGCTGAAAGTTTATCAAATATGTATATATGGATTATTTAATATCAGAATCTTCAGGGAGTCAGGCTGCCACAGACATTTGACAAACTAACTAAATAAATACATCTGCCACTTTTACATTCTCTGGAGAAAAGTTATCACTGGTTGAAAAGAACATAGTAAAGAAAAACTTTGTTTTTCCTTGCCCTGCACATTCTTTTCCCAGTGGGGTCCTTACAGTATAGAGGGAAGAATTTTTACTTAATTGGCAGTTGAGGAAGCTCTTAAAGTTCTAATTTTCCGGTGATTTAACTGATTCACAGTAAAATGTAAAGCAGGTTGAAAAGTGTTTTTTTTAACAAGAGAGATACCAAATGCACATTAAAGTCTGAACCTTTTCCCGTAACTTTAAGAATGCAAATATATGCAACTGAAGAGTAAAGGAGTTTTGATCTGAACTGATATTAAAGGCCATATTCTCTAATCCTACTCTTTGAGGACAATAGTAGGGTTCACTTACCTTCTTCTTGCTCAGTAGTACTGTGACCTAGCTATTTTATCTAAATTACTTTCTGGTTACAACCAAATCCAACATGTTGCAAGAATAAATTCAATTAAGGGATAACTTAGCAACTGAAAGAAATAATGTCACAAGCCACAAGAGTAGGAGATGAACAAATCTATTAATTTACCACTCGCTACTAAGAACAATCCCTCCTAAATCTGTGTTGTTTCTATTTAAGCATTTATAAACCACCAAAACAAAAGGTGTCCACAACGTATATGAAAAATATAGCCAAAAATAGCTCCTAACCAAACTAGAAAAAAAATCTTCCACACAATCAAACATCTCTTGCTTTAAAATGTATGATACTAAGGCAATAACATTGTTAATCTCTACATTTCCAAAGGGAGAATTTGTTTTTACAGTTCAGAGATATCCATTAAGGTCAGAGGTGGTATTCCGCAGTTCTGAACAGTTCTGGAAAACTGGTAGCGAAAATTTTGAGTAGTTTGGAGAACCGGCAAATATCACCTCTGACTGGAGATTTTACAGTATCCTTCCCCTGCCACGCCCATAGAACCAGTAGTAAAAAAGATTGAATCCCAACGCTGATTAAGGATCAGTGGCTCCATGTCAACATTAAGCATTTCTTTCATCATACCAGTTCATAATTAAGTAATTTTTTTCAGAAAACCTAAATATACCGTAAGCTGCTTTCCAGTTTACATTTGTTTCCAGAAATACAAAGGTCTTTACTTAACCAAATATCTACTCATCAGTACAATGTAATTTAAAGGCAGTGATTGGAGTGGATCTATTTTGACTATCACTGTCTACTTTTTATCTTAGAGGTAAATGCCAATTGTACATACAATACTCACATGTTCATATTGCCATGATGTAAGAATAACATATGAATTGTGAACAGAATGAACATTACAGCTTCTTGGTACACAGATGTACTATTGTTACAGTATGTATGTATGTATTTATTTTATTTTATTTTATTGGATTTATATGCCGCCCCATCTCCGAAGACTCGGGGTGGCTCACAGATTTAAACATATAAATACAATAAATAGTTAAAAAGAAATTAAATCACTAAAGCCCAATAAAACCCAAATTAAAATTTAAAACTATCCCACACCCCTGACAAGGTGATCACAGCCCGACTTGGTCAAATAGCCAGGTCTTCAAATCATGGCGGAAAGTGCGGAGGTCAGGGGCCAGGCGGAGGTCCAGAGGCAGTTAATTCCATAAGTCGGGGGCCGCCACAGAGTAGGCGCGCTGCCGGGGGACTGCCAGCTGACATTGGCTTGCTGACAGGACCCCGAGGAGCCCCTGCCTGTGTGCCCGTACGGGCGGTTGGTTCTCGATATCGGTAGGAGGCGCTCCCTTAAATATTGTGGACCCATGTCATGTAGGACTTTGAATGTTAAAGCCAAAACCTTGAACCTCACCCGGAGTACAACCGGCAACCAATGCAAGCCGCGCAGGAGAGGGGTAATATTCCCATAATATTATGGGAACCGGGTAACTCCCATCACAACCCGTGCGGCAGCATTCTGCACCAGCTGCAACCTCCGGATGGTGTGCAAGGGCAGTCCTAAATAGAGGGCGTTGCAGTAGTCGAGTCGTGAGGTAACAAGGGCATGAGTGACTGTACGCAGGGCATCCCAGTCCAGGAACGGGCGAAGCTGGCGAACCAGCCAGACCTGGGCAAAGGCCCCCCTGGTGATGGCCCCCACCTGCTCCTTCAACTGGAGCCGTGCGTCCAGGAGGACTCCCAGGTTCCGTGCCCTATCCACAGGGGGCAACACCACTCCCCCTATGGTCAATGATGGACAATCTTGACTGGACTGAGATGCCGGTATGTACAGCCACTCAGTCTTGGCCGGGTTGAGCCAAAGCATGTTTCCATCCATCCAGATCCGTACCGCATCCAGACAGCGAGTCATATGTATGTATGTATGTATGTATGTATGTATGTATTTCCTTATTCATTCATTCATTTATTTAAGAAAATTTATATTGCCACCTACTGCCTACTCACACATGGTGACTCAAGGAGGCTTACACATATATAAAACCATATAAAAGAAATTAAAAGAATAGCAAGAAAAATAATAAAATAATAAATTAGTAAAATAATAACCCCCCAACCCAGCAACAACATACATTCATACAAACCATTCAATGGGCTCCATCCCGCTCTCTGTTCCCCAGGCCTTCTGACAAAACCACATCTTTAGTATAAAAATGAATTGCAAATAAATCGTGGTAATTTGCTAGAAATCAGGGAAGTTTGGCAGAAGAGTATTTCCACATTAGTAGAGGAAATGAAGAAGCAGTACATTACAAGTGCCATTCCACTCTTTGTAAAAAGCCAATATAAAATTATGAAGGGCCTCAAAGAGGCTTTTTCCCAAAAGTTTATATATATATGTGTGTGTGTGTGCATGTATATGTATATGTATGTATATATGTGTGTATATATATATATATGTATATATATATATATAGAGAGAGAGAGAGAGAGAGCGAGAGAGCACATGAAATACATGCTGAGAATAAGAAGTAAAAATTAAAAAAGATTGATGTTCTTGGTTTTTAAAATTGATTGATTGATTTCCACCTATATTGTTTATATAAATAAGGCAGTGAACATATCTAATACTCCTTCCTCCTCAATTTTTCCCCACAACAACAACACAGTGAGATGAGTTGGACTGAGAGACAGCGATTGGCCCAAGAACACCCAGCTAGTTTTCATGCATAAGGCAGGACCAGAACTCACCATCTCCTGATTTCTAGCCTGTGCCTTTAGCACTAGATAGTGTATATAAGTATTCCTATTAAATATATTATGTCTATGCACACATGCACTTTGTGCGTATATGTATTACTTTATTTTAAATCAGGGATCAGCACAATGACTTAGACCAGTCATCTAATGCTAGTGAGAGTTATTGGCAATTGCAATTCAGAAGCTTCTAGAACACATGGTCCGTGTGCCAGATTCTGCCCATGATAGGCTGCAGAGTTGGCCCATGGGCCCTCCCAGAGACAGCGAGGGACCGTCCCTTGCTGCCCCAGGCCTGACCATGCCCACCCAGTTAGCCCTGAAGAACATGCCACACCCACCCCAGCCCCCCATGGGCAAACAAAATTCCAGCACAGCCTGTGATGGGATTGAGTTTGACACCAATGTTTTTAGAAGATGCAATATAGACATGACTATTAAATGATGCAAAATAAAGTTTAGCTGACTGGAAGATTTTGTCATTCTATGTGACCATCAATTTATGCATTTTAAGGTGCCAGGTTAGAAATATTTAAAACAATGAATAAATGTTAAATTTCTCCTAATGCTTTCTGAAATGTATTCTTTGTTTTTCCAGTCTGAATTTCTTCTAGGGCCTATATCATTCAACATTTTTCTGTTCCATACAATATCAGGGCAATATTTATATTGCTATAGACTGTAGTTTTAATTTTTAAAAAGACATAAAGATGCACTTCTCTGCTGGAGGCTACACTTTCCAACCTTCAGAAGCAACTTAAAAGCTCTCCTATTAGGCTACATCTCCATCTCCTTCCTTACAAAAATGTATAATGGCAATGTTTTCTTTTTCCACTCATCTCAATAAAATTGTAGTTCAGTAAAAGTGGAAATGCTTTTATGCTTCCTTCTTCTTTGTCTGCTAACCAGCATAAATCATGACAGTAATCTTTCTCAAAAATTTAACTTCACTAAGGGGAAAAGATGGAAAATGTGTCCCAGAACATGTGGAGGACATCACATTTAAGAAGAATGCAGTATAGCAAGGGTGTGCAAGGGATCTCATCAAAAAAGTCAAGATGGTAGCTACAACATCAACAACAGAGCCTTGGTGGTGCAGGCTGTTAAATGCCTAGCACTTAAGTTCCAGCTGCCTGCAGTTAGTGCAGGCTCGAATCCCATCAGGCTCAAGGTTGACTCAGCCTTTCATCCTCTCGGGGTAGGTAAATTGAGGAACCAAGATTGTTGGGGGCAATAAGCTGACTTTGTAAAAATGCCGCTTAGTAATAAGCAGGCATATACAATGGAATGAAGGCTATTGCTGAGCGCATTGGGTTGTATCCCAAAAATTGTAAGCCACCCTGAGTCTTCGGAGAAGGACGGCATATAAATGTAATTAAAAAAAATAGTACAATCAAAGCTCCAACCACTGTTTGTATGAAACAGAAACATATAGAAAACAGGTAAAGTTTTGATTGCACCATTGCAAGACTTTTTTAATAGCATGCCTACATTACAATATTATTAAGTTATGACTGGCTTCAAGACTGCCTTTGAAACTATGACTTTCTTCTATTTCACCTGAATGAGTCTCATGTAGTGTTTAGTGCTCATTATTCCAAGACTCTAGAAAGAGAAGAACAGAGAAGCAGAGAAGAGCAACAAAGATGATTACTCATTACTGAAGGCTAAAACATATGAACAATGGTTGAAGGAATTGGGTATGTTTAATGAGAAGGACTGGGGGTGACATGATAGCAGTGTTCCAATATCTAAGGGACTGCCACAAAGAAGAGGGGATCATTTTCCACCTGAACTAAGGAGAAATTTCCTTACAGTTAGACCTTGACTTGCCTCCAGAAGTTATGGGTACTCCAACATTGGAGGTTTTTAAGAAGAGATTGGACAACCATTAGTCTGAATTGTTATAGCATTTCCTGCTTGAGCAGGTGGTTGGACTAGAAGACCTCCAACTCTTGTTATTCTGTTATTCTGAAGTTTAGCAGAACAAAAGGGCGAACAGTGTAAGGGCGAACAGTGTAATTTAAGCATGAAAATGGAAGAGCTTGGCTGGTTCATAGCAAGGGTCTGCTTAATCCAACATCTCCTTATCTGGAATGATTACTGTAACCTGAAAAGAATTTTAGTAACAAATTCCAGATTTTCATGACCCAAATCAATGTATTTTGTATATATATTTGTGTGTGTGTGTGTGTGTGTGTGTGTGTGTGTATATGTTACTATTCATTTTCTTTTTTTTCTTTTAAAAAAAAATTTTTAGGCAAATACACAAACACAAACACAAACAGATAAACATTACAAATTGAGCATGGTACAGTTATCCTCACTTCCATCTTTGTCCTTCGGTCGCTAACTCCAGTATTGGTATTATATACTTTCCCTCTATATATTTATATATTTAATTTAGTCATTCAATATTTTCATGGATCTTCCTCGTCTCTAGCCAACCATAGAATTCATCCCATATTTTGTAATAGTCTGTATCTTCCTTGTTTTTAACTTCTTTTGTTAGTTTGTCCATTTCTGCACATAGTGTGATTTTCCTCAGTATTTCAGCTTCATTTGGGGTGTCTTTGTTTTTCCACTTTTGTGCGTATGCCAACCTTGCTGCATTGGTTACATGAATCATTAAGTACATGCTTTCTTTAACATATGTCCTAGAGTTAATTCCTAACAGAAAGAACTCAGGTCTATAATATATTTTAACTTCACACATTTCTTCCATCCATTTGTGTAATTTTTGCCAATATTTTTGGGCCTCTTTGCAGCTCCACCATAAATGATAGTAAGTTCCTCTCCCTTTATTGCATTTCCAACAAATGGGGGAAAGTTTAGAATACATTTTTGCCAATCTTGATGGGGGTATCTGCCATCTATAAAATAGTTTGTATAAATTTTCTTTAAAGGGTATTGCTAAAGTCATTTTTTTGTTTCTGTTCCAAAGTTTTTGCCAATCGTCTAAATTAATGTTATAACCAAAATTTTTCATCCAAACCACCATCATTTCTTTTACTTTTTCTTCTTCCAATTTAAATTCCAATAAAACTTGATATATTTTTTATCATCTTCTCCTCAGATCCTAATAAAATTTCAGTTAGTTTTGTCCTCATTCTGCTAATACCCCATTCTTTGCTGTCTTTTGCTGTCTTCTGATTGGAGTTGCAAATAGGCCCACCATTCCACCTCAATTCCCTGATTCTTCAATTCTTGTCTGGTTTGTAACTCCCCTTTGTCATTCAATAACTCTTCATAAGTAATAATTTTTCCTTGTCACAATAGGTGCGGGTGCATTAGTGCTTCCAGAGTTGATAGCCAAATAGGTGTTTCTGTATACATTTGTCTTTTTATTTTATACCATGTGTTTAAGAGAGTCTGTCTGACTTTATGTTTTTGCACATAACTACAACCCTTTAAATTCTCCTGCCAGAGGAAGGTGTGCCAACCCGACTGCAAGTTGTACCCCTCTAGTATTAGTATTCTTTTATTTCTATGATTAATCCAATCTTTGATGCAAGTTAATATTGCAGCTCTATAGTACAACTCCCAGTTGGGGAGGCCAAATCCTCGGCTTTCTGTGGCATCTTGCAGCAACTTTAGTTTCACTCTTGGTTTTTTCTTTTGCCAAATAAAATCTGTCATTAATATATTCAAATTATCAAAAAAAAATTCTAGCTTTATGGGGGCATTATGAAAAAGTTTATTATTCATTTTCTTAACATATGTCCTTTTTGTGTGCGTGTCCATTCTTTCCTTCTCTATACATGTATGTGCATACACACACACACACACACACACACACAAACAAAACCCAGCAGTTAGTTATATTTGTTCCAGTTCTCAAATGCCTAGAAGAATTAAAATGAGATACGTAGGGAAATTGACAATGCCTGTGCTGAATCCAAAGTTTCCCAATCTACTGAACCCTTCCTACCAAATTGGCACCTTGTCTATAAGCCCTGGAGTCAACCAGTACCTTTCTTTAAGAAGGTGGAGAAGAACAAGAAGGAAAGTATTTTAAAACTCCTGGAGTGTTTTGCAAATAATGATGTGTGTAAATTCCATCAATACTATACCAGAGGAAAAAAAGGTAAGTGTGGAAGCATCTTGTAATGAAATTAATGGTTGCTATGGTTTCCATCAAACTGATTTGCCTAAGGTTGTGTCAATAAGTATTTTTTGTAATTAAATTTTGAATGGAAGAAAAACGCACTTGATGCTTGATATCGTCTGGATACATTAGCATGACCTAAAACATTAAACAGTGACGATGATAATTTTTAAACCCAAGCAAAACAGCAGATAAAATTGACACAAGTGTAATTGGAAAAGTTGAATAAGATTCTTTGCATGCCACAGTGCATTAGCTAGGCAATTTCTGGTTTTGGCTCAGACATACACCTGGTATCTTTTAGATTTTTTTTTCTACAGATGAGCTGATCAGTGTCTAGTATTTCTGATGGATGATGCTACACAGGCAACCTCCAATGGCCAGAATAAACTCAGAGCACATCTGCAAAGAAGTTAAGTTAGTCAAAGTTTCCTATTCCGCTTCCACTGAGAGGGAAGTACAAGGAAATGGAAGGACAAACTCCATTTTAAAGAGATGTGCCTGATCTCACTGACCTCATCTGGGCTGGAATCTGACCTTTCCAACTTCTAGTTAAAAGAGAAAGCTGCTAGGAGACACGAAGAAGAGAAATGTCCAGATATAATTTCTACAAAATGGAAAAAATAAACTTTCACCAGGGCCTCATAAAGACTGATATTTCAAACACAGAGCTCCCAAGGTGCTTAGGTCAACTTTGAAATGTTTAAGCCAATATATTTCTGTAGTTAGTCAAGAGTTGCTTCTGGGGGCGGGTGGGGGAAGAGAAAAGAAAAACAAACCTCTAACAAAGTAATTTTCAGGAAACAATCAATATAAAAACTAAGCACATTTTTCTTAAGTGTACGTGTGTGTGTGTGTGCTCACACGCACACTTGTGTGCAGTCATTTACTTTTCATAATATAAATACCTTGTTATAATTAAGATATAATAAACCATCTTCTTCCAATTATAAAAGAAAAGAAAAACCCTAAAGAACATTTTGTTATGATTGTACATGTATGACTCTATGTAAGAAAAGAGACTTCTTCATAATAAGAATCAATGCAAGGTTCTGCAGCAGACTTGAAGGTACTATAATGAATTAAGGCAGGGATGTCAAACTGGCGGTCCATGGGCCGAATGGTCATGAGCAGGCCACACCCACCCTGGCTCCACAAAGGCACAAAACGTCACGCTACATCGCGATATGTCATGTGATATGCTCGAGTTTGACACCCGTGAATTAAGATAACTTCAGTAAACATGACTACTGATGACTAAGTGGATACATCATGCAGTATTCTTGGCAGTGTTTATAGGAGTTTGAGACTATCATCTTCTTCCAAGATTTTTTTTTCACTGTTCAGTGTAAATCTCAGTGTTGGAATTCACTGAAGGACTCCTTATCCAATGCTAACTCTAATGCTAATCTCAAAAGCCAACCCTGTTTAGTGTTTGAGATTAGCCAAGGTCAGTTAGGTGCTGCTATCTGCTGAGGCAATAGAACAACAAAAAAAAAACATGGAACAAATGACATCAGATAATAAAGTAATAGTTCCCAAACATTTTAGACCAGGGAACACATTTATAGGATGCTGTGGATACTTTACAAAAATAGCTATCAGAAGTGGTTTGTCCATTCACAAAATGGTGGCCACTGTTTAGATAGCCAGGCTACCTACCATATCTGGGCTGCCAAACTGTACAGAAACTATTTCTTGCCTGCCAGCCTCTGAGTTTTGCAACAGAAATCTGATAACTGCTACAGTGTATCAGAAAACTCTTGTTTATCAGAAGTCAAAATAGTGAGGCGGTTTCATGAAACTCTCCATATCATGTAATTCTCTATATACACCAGTCACTGGTTAACACTGTTAGTACATCCTTTGAGTTCCACCATCCGTCTGAGTTCCACCACATGTTTGTTGGACCCGTGCCCTTCCTGGCTGGCTTATGCCGCCAGGGAGGTCACCTGCGGCTGGCTCTGGGCAGTTGTCAACGCTTCATTAAGGGAGGGTGTCTTTCCCACTGCCTTGAAGGAGGCGGTGGTGAGACCCCTTCTGAAGAAGCCTGCCCTGGACCCTACTGTGTTAGACAACTTTCGTCCAGTCTCCAACCTTCGTTTTTTAGCGAAGGTTGTTGAGAGTGTGGTGGCTCAGCAGTTTCCGCTTTTCCTGGATGAAGCGGACTACCTGGATCCGTATCAATCGGGCTTCCGGCCTGGTTTCAGCACGGAGACGGCATTGGTCGCACTGATGGATGATCTCTGGAGGGCTCGGGACAGGGGTTTTCCTCTGTCCTGGTCCTATTAGACCTCTCAGCGGCTTTCGATACCATCGACCATGGTATCCTTCTGCGCCTCGGGAGGTTGGGTATAGGGGCACTGTGCTTGGTGGTTCACCTCCTACCTCTCGGGGCGATCGCAGTCGGTGTTGGCAGGGGGGCAGAGGTCTACCTCGAGGGTGCTCTCTTGTGGGGTCCCTCAGGGGTTGGTCCTCTCCCCCCTGCTATTTAACATCTACATGAAGCCGCTGGGTGAGATCATCCGTGGTTTTGGGGTGAGTTTCCATCAGTACGCTGATGATACTCAGCTGTACATTTCCACCCCGAACCGGATCGGTGATGCCCTCTCCCTGATGACCCAGTGTCTGGATGCGGTACGGATTTGGATGAACGGAAACATGCTTCGTCTCAACCCGGCCAAGACTGAGTGGCTGTGCATACCGGCATCTCGGCCCAGCTTGGAGTGTCCATCTTTGGCCATAGGGGGAGTGGTATTACCCCCCCTCCTGGATGCTCGGCTCTGGTTGGAGGAGCAGGTGGGGGCCGTCACCAGGGGGGCCTTTGCCCAGCTTCGTCTGGTTGGCCAGCTGCGCCCTTTTCTGGACCGAGATGCCCTGCGCACGGTTACTCATGCCCTTGTTACCTCCAGACTCGACTACTGCAACACTCTCTATTTAGGACTGCCCTTGCATACCATCCGGAGATTGCAGCTGGTGCAGAATGCGGCGCTGGTGATGGGAGTTTCCGTTCTCCCATGTTACCCCCCTCCTGCGCTGCCTTCATTGGCTACCGGTTGCGCTCCAGGTGAGATTCAAGGTTTTAGTGTTAACATTCAAAGTCCTTCATGACATGGGTCCCCAATATTTAAGGGAGCGACTCCTGCCGACATCAAATGCCAACCGCCCTGTGCGAGCACATAGGCAAGGACTCCTTGGGGTCCCATCGGCTGGCCAATGCCGGCTGGCGGTCCCCCGACGACAAGCCTATTCTATAGCGGCCCCAGACCTCTGGAACCAACTTCCCCTGGAGCTCCGTCTGGCCCCTGACCTCCGCACCTTCCGCCATGACTTGAAGACCTGGTTGTTTAACCAATCCGGGTTGTGATTTTCTGGGACGGGATGGCTTTTATGGGATAGTTTTAAGGGATATTTTTATGGGTGTACTTGTAATTGTAATGGGGCTTATTTAGTTTAATCTGCTTTTAAATTATTTATTGTTGCTGTTGTTTTATTTGTAAGCCGCCCCGAGTCTTCGGAGATGGGGCGGCATATAAGTCCCATAATTAAATTAAATTAAATTAAATATCAGAAGTCAAAATAGTGAGGCGGTTTCATGAAACTCTCCATGTCATGTAATTCTCTATATACACCAGTCACTGGTTAACACTGTTAGTACATCCTTTGGAAACATTCACTCACCATTTTAACTCCTATGAGACATGTGGACTCCAATGATATTTTGGAATATGAAAATTATTCAGGAAGCTGGTGCTTTGCTTTATAATACAGCAATTTGCTTTCTAGTTTTGTTTAAATTAGAAGAATAGAATAGAATAGAATAGAATAGAATAATAACTTTATTGTTACTTTAAATGTACACTAATCAGCATACATTAAAATGACATTTCATTGCATGCAGCTTTTAGGGTAACCACCTCTAATATACACTACATAAACATGACACACATACACATACATATATGACCCAGAGAATACAGTCTAGTCCAGATATATACATATACATGGTGATAAAAATGAATCTTGCGAGTTTACCAGACAGATGGCATAGGGAACAAAGCTGTTACAGGATGTGATAGTCCTGTTACAAATACTTTGAAATCTCCTCCCAGAGGGGAGCAACAAAAGCAGACTGTAAAGTGGGTGCATGGGGTCTCTAACAATGCTTTGAACTCTAAGCACATAGTGCTTATAAGCAGTGTCCTGAATAATGGGAAGCAGGCTTCTTATAATCTTCTTGGCTGTCCTTACCACTCTCTGTATGGACCTTCTCTTTGAAAAAAAACTATGTTTTTAAAACTATGTTTTTAAAACTATGTTTTTAAAAAGATCAAAAGACAGAATGGGGTAGGAGACCTAATGGTGACCCCAGAGACATGGCCACCCATAACTGTCACATTGTAGATCCCAGCATTACTACCGTGTTTCCCCGAAAATAAGACCTACCCCAAAAGTAAGACCTAGCACTATTTTCTAAACCTGCCCTAATATAAGACCTACCCTGAAAATAAGACCTAGTGTAAATCTCCAGTTCCAGGAAGACTTTTCAGGGAGCAACCGTGCACCCGAAACACCCCCTACACACTCACACCCACTATTTGGCACCATAAATATATAAGACCTACCCTGAAAATAAGACCTAGTGTGTTTTTGGGAGCCAAAAAAAATATAAGACAGTGTCTTATTTTCAGGGAAACACGGTATATTGTTCTACCTGTAGGATTCACAATGTCCTTTGGACACTTCTCCCAGGATAACCCAAATCTTACTGCTGCCAGATATTTAGTTCACTTCTTAAGGACCACCAGTTATCTCTCAAGTGGTAGCCAGTGTTTACTTGCCAGTGCCTGAACTCCAAGTCAACAGCCTCCATGTTCCTTCAAATATCAATGGTCTGAGCCATTTGGAAATCCAAGCCAGCACTTAGCCAGTTTGCCATCTCCATCACCTGGATTTTCTGACTTGCAAGTGCATGACATAGGTACTATGGGCCTTTTGCAGCCAACATCAATTCTGCCCCAGTTCAACTACCAGCAAGGTTCATCTGCTGGATTCTCCACTTTCAACTAGGTTGTTCTTTTGTTCTAGCTTCTTTCTTTGTCTGTCTTCTTCTTTTGTTCTTGTCTACCAGCATCTCCACTACAGCTGAACCCTTTCTGAAGGCCAATTGGTGGGATGCTTAAAGGAGTTCTAAAGAAAGAGGGTCATTCCTGCCACTGGGTATCCTTCTATTCATAGTCTACCCTTTGATAATGACCACAGGGCTTAATGTGTTTTTGGGGGGCTCTAATATATTTCATTGTTATGGGTGTTTGGGCTGACACATTTTGTTTTATGTTTTTAAGTCTTTTAACTGTGTATTTGCACTTTGTAAATTGCCCAGAGTCTATTGGAGTATGTGGCCATAATACATGTAATAAATAACAAAATTATAATTATACACTCAGAACAATTTTGAAATAAATTTATAAAATAATGTTTATGTCAACTCAGTCCACAACTCCCAGCATTCTTTCCACCAAGCCAAATCCTGATGTTGTGCTTTGGAATCAGGAACCCTGACTTAATGATCCTTACTAATATTTTCAGAAGAATTTATATACGTACAAAAGCTAAGCTACAAATGTTAACATTTTTACTTTCCCTAAAAAATAAACTTTAAAATAATTCCATAATATATTTATTTATTTATTATTTATTTATTTTTTGGACTTGTATGCTGCCCCATCTCCGAAGACTTGGGGCGGCGCACAACTAAAAACAGCAACAATAAATACTTAAAAAGAGATTAAACTAATTCCACAAGCCCAAAAATTACAAAAACTAAAATTTACAGTGGTTAAAATAATTAAGAAACCCATCCCGCACCCCAAGGAGGGGTCACAGCCTGGATTGGTCGAACAACCAGGTCTTCAAATCATGGCAGAAGGTGCGGAGATCAGGGGCCAGGCCAGTTCTTACTGAACGGGTGTAGTCCATAACAAAATGTCCTCATCTGCCATAATAATTCATGTGCAATTTACTTGTCCAAGCAAAGGACCGATTATATCCAACAGAACATTGTGAAATGCCATTTATGTATTTGCTGCTGTTTCTTCTTCTAAGTGAGCAATTTTCTGTCTTGATAATGTGCACTTGATGTAGCTTCAGATATCTTTATTATTAGAAAAATCCATAAAAGATGGGGTTATCGAGGCCATGGTCCAGGTTGGTTAGATAAACTTTCAATGCTTAGATAAACTTTCAATGGAAGGAGTCCTCCTGGGGGATAGAATGGATATTATTTTGGCTAAGCACCGACAATAGTGTCAGCTTCAAATCTAAGCACAGTCTAGTACAAGTTTGTCACAGAGAAAAATACAGGTGACAGCAAATTATTGATGCTGTTACAATTAATATTATTTAATTAAATATTTGAGAACATTAATAAATTATTATGGGATGAAGAATATCCAAATTCAGAGAAATAAGCTAATGCTAATGTGATAAGAAATGAGTGGCGCTGTGGTATAGTGGTGGAGCTCTTGCTTCACAGTCAGAAGGTTGTGAGGTTGATCCTATGTAGTGATAGATATTTCTGTCTCTGGACACAATGAGTAATTCTCTGCTGCAAACTCCATGTAGGTGTCAGGAAGGGCATCCAGACAGTAAATGCTCAGCTCCATTCAGTCACCCAGTGGTGTATTAACCATTAAGCAGACTAAGCACGTGCTTAGGGCACCAGTTCCAAAGGGAGCACCACAAAGTTGAGAAAGAAAAAAAAACCAATGAAGATTTGTAAAAAATCTTGTATGTACAAAGGAGGGGGGCACCAAGATTTTCAGTGCTTAGGGCACTAGTGAGCCTTAATCCACCACTGCAGTCACCCCCAACTCCACCCCTATGCAAGGGATTACAGGATCATTAAAAGAAAAACAAAGTACAAGAAATTTGATTTATCATAGTCCATTTCTTGCCCGGATGAATTGCAGTAGACAGTTTATTTTTAAGGTGACCTTTTTAAGCAAGGATTCATCTCTTTAACTGAGCTTGTTAGTTGTTTGTTCACTCTTGTTTCTATCTTAGCTTCCACCCTGAACTCCCAGACTTGCCTTTCTCTCTTTTCCTCCCTGTGTTTTATGAAGCAACAGAAGCAACCTAATTGTTTTTTATGGATGTTGTATCCAATTTTTTTTGTAGTATTTTGAAACATTAAGTCCTTTGAAAAGGCTTGTGTGTCTCTTTTACTAGAGAGATTCAACTTCAGTTTATACAGACTCTGATTTATCAAAGCACCCTGATCCAGATCAGAAATTGGGGTTCAGCTGAACCTGAAACCTTTCTCTAAATCTGACTGGGTAAGTCTGGAAGCAAAGTAATTGTTGGAAACTGAATCACTTCTTTTCATCTATTTGATTCCTGGATAAATGACAAGTGCTAAAGGAAAGCTTAAATGTCTGCTTTATTAGATAAATTAGACTTATGTATTAATCTATTGGTTTTCAAATCCACCTTTTCATTCAGGGGGTCAAGTGGCTTATAAGGTACTTCCTTTTTGCATTTTATCTTTGCAACAACCCTGTGAAATAGGTTGGGTCTATATAAACTCCATAGTATCCAATTCTTGCCATGCCATAATTTGGCTGTCAATGCAAAGTGATATGAGTGACTTTTTATATTGTACAAGCTTTCAAGTTTTCCTTTAATTGATCTAGCAAAGTAGCTAGAAACGAAGTTCCTTACCACTCCAAACAGCTCCACTATCAAGATGCAATGGAGATAGAAAAGCAAGATTTCTCCAATGAACTGCTAAGAAAAGCTCTGGCTGCACCAGTATGGGAAAAAAAGGTGGCATGAAAGAAGGATCTAGGTGGTACAATAGTGATGTATAATGTGGCAAGTGCAGCAGGTTAGGGCTGGACAGCAAAGGCAGATGGTGGCAATGGGTAGATGGATGTCCAAAAGAAAGAGATGGGGTGGATAGTTTAGCAGGAGACAGTTCCTTATCTTATGAGGCTCAGGACTGGGAGGAACCAGGCCAAGGGTGGCTTTGATTGGACCGAGTCCTTGTCTTATAACCAGAAGGATTCAGTTAACAATACAATGGGGACTTCTGGGATTGCTGTTGCTAAGTACTCACATGACAATGGTCTACCAACCACATTGTTTAACAATGGAAATTCTGGTCCCAATTGCTGGCTTTAACCAAGGATTACCTCTAAAAGAATTTCACTATGCTATAATGTTTCTGAAGGAACTTGGCATGGTCCAACTGCAACAGTTGGAACTTTGAGAACCGATCTTAAGTCCTTCCTTCGTTCGGTACCATTGTAAGTTCAAATGGTTGCCAAACAAATGAATGATAAGCAAGAACATCCTCTACACAAACGTATTCCTGATTTTTCCTCAAAATGCCTGACAGCCTGTTTTGAGGTAGCATTTAAAGGTTGCATTAGAAACTAGGAGATTATGAGTTCTAGTCCTGCCTTTGACACAAACGGGGTCAAGTGACCATAACCAGTTATTTTCTTGCAGCCTCAAAGAGAAGGTGCTGGGTAACTACTTCTGAAAATATTACCAAGATAACCACATGGTCTGCCTTCAAGGGACTTAACAACAAGTAGAAGTCAGGACACTGTCAAACTGAAGTGCAAAGATGGCACAGTGAAATCCAATTGGGTCCAATTCTTTATTTGCTTGTAATTGGTAGACAGAATCTCATCAGACTAAAGCTATAGCCTACTAACCTAATAGAGATATATCCTGGGAGATTCTAGGGTGTAGCTACTCTGTACCTTTTCCTCCCTCTCCCATCCAATTCAGTCTCTTTTTTTGGGCCCCTCTCTGCAATGTATTGCCTCCTGCCTGGGAAGCTATGATGTAATTGCTGAGATTCCCTCCACTCCTTCTCCAGCTCCATACAAGTTGTCCTCAACTTACAACAGTTCATTTAATGACTGTTCAAAGTTATAAAGGCACTGAAAAAATGACTTATGAATGTTTTTCACAGCTACAAACTTCGCAACATCCCCATAATCATGTGATCAAAATTCAGATGCTTGGCAACTGTTTCGTAATGATGACCATTGCTGTGTCCCAAGGTCATGTGATCCTCTCTTGTGACGTTTTGACAAGCAAAGTCAATGGTGCAGCCAGATTCACTTAACAATTGGGTTACTAACTTATCAACTGCAGTGATTTACTTAACAACCGTGGCAAGAAAGGTGGGAAAATGGGGCAAAATTCACAAATGTCTCCTTTACCAACAGAAACTTTGGGCTCCATTGTGATCATAAGTCAATGATTGCCTGTATTGCATCACAGATACTGTGATAATTAATGTTCTTCGCATTTCTGGCAAAGAGAAAAAGAATCCCTGTTCAAATATCTGGAAAATATTTTCATGACAGAGGTATTATAAAATAGCAATAGCCTCATCTTAGAAGAAAAGGTGAATCAATGCTGAGTATTGAGGCTTATTCCTATGGAACCCACCTTTCTGTGCTGGGAAATGAGTTTTAATGAGAAATAAAGCTCTATATACAATCTGTTTTAGTAAAGATTTCTTTGAAGAATCCTTTAGACGAGGCTACACATTTGTTGAAGAAACTCTCTGAGTTTTCCCTCCCTTAAAGAACTGCTTGTATGCACCTTCTTCCTGTTCCTCGCTAGTTAAGCATCAGCCATCATTTGTGTAGTTATTAACACTCATGCTTTGATCCACCAAGTAGTGCAAAACTGCTTTATAGGAACATGCTACTGAAAAATGGTGCAAAGGGAGCAACTTTGATGAGCATTTGTTATTTAAACTAGTCAGGTCCAGTTTTGTACTATCTGCAGTAACTCCCAGTGTGTTTTTGCTAAATACACGATTAATTGATTAACTCGCTCACTCATTTTATTCATTTGTGTGGCTGGACAATTATATTTAGGTTTAAAAGTAGCAGGGTTTGGGGGAAACCTAAAATGCTTAAGCAAGATAATCACAGAAAAGGGGGTGATATTTTAAATTAGGTGATCCCTATTTATTTGGAGACTAAAGGGGATAGTTATCATTTTGAATTGTAGTCAGAAAATAAATTGGAACTAGCGCAGCTATATTTTAAGCAGTGGTCCCAATATTTTTTATTTTCCTCTTACTACACATTTTGCTATAAGATTCTGTGCAGGGATTATGTAGAAAAGCTGCCAAAACTATATGATAATCAGGCCCCGTTATAAGTTCTTGAACTGTAATATAAACACAGGCAAGTGTGATAAATGATAGCAGGAGCTTTAGATGCTCTGGCATAAGATGTTTTAGAAAACTTCAGCACCCAGCATAAATTAGAGCAGACTAGCATTCTCACCATTGAACAAAACAATTTTTCCTCCCAGTGTGACCAATTTTAGACTTGGATCCAGTCTAAATTATCCCATAGACAGAAGATAGGACTGAGTATTAGGAGGGCTTTTGATGCTACAGCTCCAGAGCTTTCTCTTATTTGCATATGCAGTGCAATCTGTTCCCTTTTCATTTTTCTCAATGTCAATGAATTTTTTTCAGGGGGAAGAAAAAGGGGTTTGCAATCATATCTCTTCCTCCAAGGCAGAAGTTGCTCTCTCTGGTTTGTTTATTTATGTATTCATTTGACTGATGGAGCTATCAAATCCTCAAAGTGCTTAGAATGTTAAAATTAAATTTAGTCCCCTCCCCAGGGCCCATAAATTACAATTAATGCAAAAATGAATTTGCAATTAAAAGCTTGACAGTGAAGGAGAAGTAGGGTTTCCATTTTGTCCCATCGGTCTTGAAATGCTGTCTCAGAGAACATGGATTTTCACCTTCAGGCTATATAACAGTATAACAGTATAATGCTGAATTTGTCTGCCCAGTAACTTATACACAATTCAGTGAGATTTACTTTCAAATAAATATGTATAGAATTGCTTCTTCGTTAAATAAACCTTGCAAATAGGTCTTCATACCAGTGTTCCAAAATAATGTAGCTAAATACTGGAGCCTTCAAGAGAACTTTTTGAGATACCTTATTAAATTATATGGATCTAGTTCAGATAGATTTTCATCTGGATTTTGTGGTTTTAAAGAAGAGGAACTAATATAGATTTGCTCAGGTTTTTGAACAGGGTAGTAATCCCCCTGTTCTGTATCCTCAATATCTGACATCATTACTAAATTAAACTTTTGTATTCATTGACCATCATATCCTTCAAATACATCAACTCAATGTGGATTAGAGACAAGCAGGCATTCAACTCCAGCTGTTCTTGCATTAAAAAATGGAAAAACTGGAACCAAATCTTTACCTGCAGTGCATCTTCTCAATGAATGCCAAGTAGTTATTCTGATATATAAGATTTGAGGTATAATAGTTCAATTTGCAGATGCTCATATGTTAAATCACTTCAATCATCATGCAATTCCCAAATCATTTCTCTATTACTAAAATTAATATAAGGCATCAAGGACACAGCAGGAGAGCAGGGCTTCATACACACACACACACACACACACACAATTGTCCAAATTGAGCATTTTAGGGAAGAAAGAGCACATAACAATGTTTATATCAACCTACTTTTCCTGCTAAATCCACACATATTGGTTCTGCACACCAATACCTATTGCAGGTCTTTGAACTCTGAACTTCACATAGATAGTATATTTAAACAGAAAGCTCTCCAGTGGGCAATCTTTTAAGTGTTCCTTCTGTTCCAAAAGATAAAATGCAGAGCTATTCTCACCTATCACAGGCATGGACTTTTAGGTCACAATATGGCTTGTGCTAAGCACAAAAGATTTCAATTCAAAAATGAAAATGTCTGAGAGAGGAAGTTTTTTTGTTATCTTCTCCATCCTGCATTGTACAATTCTCAAACTGACTTTAAAGTAAGGCTACAGAATCCAACTGAAGAACTCGGGAAGACCAGTACATGGCCGAAATATATTCTGCATTTCTTGACTACCACCTAATGGTGTTGGGACTCGTGCCACTGAGATCTAGGTGGCCTCTTTTGCAGTGGGTTCCTTCTCTTGTCTGGTTGTATAATGTACATGTCAAAAAAGGGATGGGCTGAAAGTTACTTAAATGGAAGAAGAGGAGAGATGGTTTTCTCCAGAGGTTGTGGGTGATTCATCACTGGAGGTGTTTAAGAAGAGACTGGACAGCCATTTGTCTGAAATGGTATGGGGTCTCCTGCTTGAGAAGGGGGTTGGACTAGAAGACCTCCAAGGTCCCTTCTGACTCCATTATTCTGTTATTCTATAATTTGGCCAAATGTGTGGTGGTTCACTATTGCAGGGTTGCATGAGCAAAAGTTTTGCACTCATTGACTCTCCAAGGTTAAAATCACACATAGAATCAATGATAGGCATATTTTCCTGCATACTATATTAGAAGAGTTTACTCGGTATGAGGTCTAAAATTGCTCCCTTGTTTTCCGGTCGATTAAACATTCCAGGAACATTTATAGAGGAGAGGGCTATGCCATCCCTTCATCGAACTGCAGGTTCTTTATGAGGATGCATGTAACGGAACAGTATATGGATCAAGTATGAAGAAAATGTAAACCAGGGTGCATTATTATCTACAGATCGCCTGGCATGAATACATTTATGACTGAAAATAAGTGCCCTAAGTGGCTATATTCCTTAAAGAACTGCAGTAGCCATTTATTTATGCTATCAAGTAGGTAAGACCATTTAATATTCTGCTCACGGATAAGTCACAAGAAATGAAGTCTCAATGCTGTTTTTATTCCCATAAAGTAGTTTTAGTTAGGAACAAATGCATGTGCTTGCAGTTTATTTTTATGACCAATTCAATTCTGCTGCACAAAATGCTTACTGTCAGCAAACTGTAGGTATCTAACGTGATACCCCTTGAATCTCTTTCTCTTCCCTTCTTGTTTCTTCTTCATCTTCATCCTGCTTAGTCTGCTTTGTGGAACAAACATATGAATTTATTTTTTTTAAATGAGTTTTTAAGCCTCAGGCACACTACAGACATCAGTGTTTAAGGCTTTTTTTTAGCATATTTTCATTGATGAGCACTGTTCGTTTTGCAAAATTAGAGGGAAGTCAGGGTGTGCAATTTAATAGAATAAGAGGAAAGAAAAATAACTCTTTCTTCTTCCCCACTACCTACCCCCAATAAGAGGTACCCTTTGGTGTCCCATTGGCATTGCAGAAAGTTTGGTGCACTAGGTGAAATAAAAAGGAAAGTAAAAGAGAAGAAGTTGCCTTTAAAATCTGAAGGACCAACAAGGAACAACCTCATCCATAAGTTAAAAAAGGTGACTGGTTATTGTGACCAGTCACAACTTATGTGACACAACTCATTCTCAAAAATTGTAATTGCACTCATTAACTAAAAAACAAAAAAACCCTGCTTCTCTTTTAAATTGTTAAATAGATGCTGATAATCTGAAATGATTCAGTGTTATCTGTCACTTTTAGTTCCTGGTTTTTATGACACATCCTGCCTTGGGTGTCTCTAAACGCATGGGAATGAATGACCGATTTACCTATGAAGTTATTGTTTTACGCATGACAGTATGAACTCATTTAGTCACCATGAACACATGAACTACAATGACATGAAGACAATAAACATGATGTTCAGATGCAAAGTGATGGCTGTTAAATGCCTGCTCTTAAGATCCAGCTGCCTACAATTATTGTAGGCTCGAATCCCACCAGGCTCAAGGTTGACTCAGCCTTCCATCCTCTCAGGGTAGGTAAATTGAGGACCCAAGATTGTTGGGGGCAATTAGCTGACCTTGTAAAAATGCCGCTTAGTAATAAGCAGGCATATACAATGGAATGAAGGCTATTGCTGAGCACACTGGGTTGTATCCCAGAAATTGTAAGCCACCCTGAGTCTTCGGAGAAGGGCGGCATATAAATGTAATTAAAAAAAAAAAAAACAGGGACATTGCTTCTTACGTTTAGTACAATGACGTATCCTATTATCCTGATACCCAACAATTCTAATCTCACAGCTACAAGTATCATCACTTAGGTATAGCTATGTGTGAGCCATGATGGCAAAGTGGTTAGAATGCAGTATTGCAGGCTAACTCCGTCAACTGCCAGCAGTTCGATCCTGACTGGCTCAAGGTTGACTGGCTCAAGGCCTTCCATCCTTCTGAGGTCAGCAAAATGAGGACCCAGATTGTTGGGGGCAATATGCTGACTCTGTAAACCACTTAGAAAGGGCTGTAAAGCACCATGAAGTGATATGTAAGTCTGTTGCTATTGTATCTATTACAAAGCTTTTATGCTACTCTTATTGCTGGCATATAAGAACAATATATAGATACCAGAATTAGCCTAACTGCTCACTGAACACATAATGTGAAAAAACATTCTTCCTTTACACAAAATATATCAGTTTTTCAGTGTAAGCTACATACATTCCTTTTCCTAAGGCAGGTCATTAAGCAAGTGCTAAAATGTTTAATACATTAATTTATGATAATAAATTAACAGTTTATCCTAGATCAAAACTCTGTTGACCATGCAATTATGTTCAGTTCCCTGAGGCTTAGTAGCACTATCATTATGCTTAGTAAACAAGGCAATGCTTAAATGGTTTGGTCTTTTAATTACACCTGCAAAACAACTTTGATGATCATGGTGTAGTGTTATGCTCTTTATAAACTACTTCCCAGGGGAATTAAAAATATGATTCGGTGCCTAAAAACTATATTCAGAAATTCTTCTTATCAATCCATAGGAGAACATGAGGGCAGGGGGGGACAGGTGACAAAAGCAGTGTTTTAATGTCACAACACAAATTCCACTTATTGTCTGCATTTGACTTTACATTTCGGTATTACTGTGGATAGGAATAGATACTATAGACATGATACAGATTGCAGACTCCATACTGCAAGGATTTTTTTCCCTTTTCTAAAATAGATTATTAATGACAATTTAATTACAGGATAGATTAAATTTGATGCAAGCCATGTTTAATAGCATAATGTTTTTAATTGTCCAGGAATAAGACAGTACAAAGGACAAAAAAGATTTACATTTTTATAGGAGTTATTTAAAGATTTGTATTCCAGCCATGAACAACTATTACTACTACCCCTTCTTGACAAGAATTGTGGAATATATTGCTGCCCAAATGATCAAACATCACCCAAGCTCTGACCTTTCATACTTGCCATCCCAATCTCACATGAAGTTTGAAAGGGAATCATAGTACAGGTTTCATTGTGTCTATGACAATTCGCCACAGCCAACTCGCCATGGCCAACTCGCCATGGCCAACTTGCCATGACCAACTTTACACAGGACAACTCACTGTGGGACAGGAATTACACTAATATCAAAGAAATGGTGAAATAGAATCATTAAAGAAAGGATGCAAAAGGAGGGACAGAATGAAGTGTGAATGTCAAAATTTAAAATGTTTTTTTATTTTAAATAATTAAATAGAATTGTTAAATTGTCCCACAGTGAGTTGTTCAGTGGTGATTTGGCCATGACAAGTTGGCTGCAGTGAGTTGGCTGTGGCAAGTTGTCCCATTCCAGGTTCATCCCTTGTCTTCCACCCACAAGTGTGATCACAAGTGTGATCAACCACAAAGAAAACAGATGCGAGATAATTAAGATAGAACCAATATTACAACTGAGAGTTCAACGGTACAGAGAGAATACAGAGAAGAGCAACCAGGATGATTAGGGACTGGAGACTAAAACATATGAAGAACGGTTACAGGAACTGGGCATGGCTAGTCTAGTGAAGAGAAGGACCAGGGAAGACATGATGGCAGTGTTCCAATATTTGAGGGGCTGCCACAGAGAGGAAGGGGTCAAGCTATTTTCTAAAGCACCCGAAGGCCAGACAAGGAATAATGGATGGAAACTGAACAAGGAGAGATTTAACCTGGAAATAAGGAGAAACTTTCTGAAAGGAGGACCCAAGATTGTTGGGGGCAATTAGCTGACCTTGTAAAAATGCTGCTTAGTAATAATAAGCAGGCATATACAATGGAATGAAGGCTATTGCTGAGCGCATTGGGTTGTATCCCAAAAATTGTAAGCCGCCCTGAGTCTCCGGAGAAGGGCGGCATATAAATGTAATTTAAAAAAAAAGTGAGAACAATCAACCAATGGAACAGCTTGCCTTTGGAAGCTATGGGAGCTTCATCACTGGAGGCTTTCAAGAAGAGATTGGACTCCCATCTGTCAGAAATGTTGTAGGGTCTTCCGCTTGGGTGCGGGGTTGGACTAGATGACCTACAAGGTCTCTTCAAACTCTGATTATCTATTATCTGTTAACATTTTCTGAGCTTGAAAAAAAAAGAATGATGAAGGTAACAATGAACCGATTACATACTTGGAATCAGATCCAGAAGAAAGCAGTTCAGACATTCAGCATCCAAATCTACACCTTTTGTGGGCTGTGACTTAATTCTTTAATTCTGTATTCAGGAAGCAGTTAAATCAATACTGAAAATCAGCAGTCAAAATGAAGCCGCACAATCTAGTCAACTTTTGTGTATGCTTACTATAAAATGATGAGGTTTGATTTCATATTCAGAACAAACGCCTTAAAACATGCAGCCTTCACCTTGTGCTTAGACACACTCAAAAGGCTGGATTGTTGTGGGTCAGAATCATTCTGCACATCCCTGTTGGATATTGGCAGTGGGTAACAGCATTGGGGATTTCCTATCACACACAATTAAACACCCATGGAGAAAATTTTGATCACTGCTCCTGTAAGCACACCTGGCTGACTACCATCTGCAGTTTGGCAGTTGTGCAAAAGCAAGTGCCAAAAATGAGATTTTTGAGACCTGTTGTGCTTTGCTTCAGGAAGAATGTGCACTGATATGTGTTTCTCCTGATACTTGTTGTCCAACTGAAAAGGATGAAAAATCTTCCCCGCCACCCAGTTGCAGAAACTACATAGCAAGGATAACATGGGAAAAATATATTGCTGTTATTATTTTGCTATTAATTTGTTAATGTTGATATCTACTATTTGTTTGGGTTAAATGGGGGTTATTTTAATACTGTTTAAATTTTTTATGTAATTGTAAATCACTCAAAGTTGCTCAATGATTGGGCAACATATAACTCTAATTTATTTTCAATCTGTTGAAAATAAAGGGCCAGTGAGCCAGGCTTGCTGTCCTTTGGACATGTAAAATTTACATTATCATACTATCACTATGGGATTTTTTTTCTTTAAAAACTTGGGGTTGAAGTGTGTGCACGCATATGATACACTCACTGAATATCCTGAATCAGCCATTATTTTAACCCTCTACTTGCAAAGATATAATTTGAAGACAGACATGTAGAATAAATAACTTTTAGAGAAGTTATTAAATCAAATTACAAATACATGAAATGTTAAGTTTGCATGAAGAGTCAGATGCGGACTGCTTCAGTGAAGAGTTTATTAGTGACTACAGCTCATAACAGACCCGATTTGGCTGGGCTGCGGCTGCTACTTATAGCCAGAAGCCACAGTTGCCAGCCAATCAGAGTGCAGCATTTTCCCGCACTTTTTAAACCAATCATTTCTGACATTTTACAAGAACAGTTCAAACTAAACCAATGACATTCAAACCTGCATACTTAACACCTCTCCCCACTAGGTTCAGTCCATACTCAAACCCCAACCTATCTAATGTATTCTTTTAAATAGGTGGGGCTCTTACGTGTTGCTGAGACCTTCGTGGTTCAGAAGTTTTGATGTTCTCACCCAGTGAGAGAGGAAATGTGTCTGTTGAAATTTCCCTACTAGGGCTTCCAGTGAAAGAAGACCCTGTTTGATTGTTAGAATCTGGTCTCTCCTCCCAACCCATCTCCAACCCAATGTCAGCACCCAAGTCAGGTAGTGATGTGCACTCTTCCACTTGTAAGGATGTATTTTGGCATTGTGACAGGTTTTGGGGTGGTTCCTGTCGTAATGGCTTGTTACACATGGGATTGATTCTTGCTTGCTGATTATCCTCATGCTCCTCCCCTTCCCAGAGAGACTCCATCCTCTGTTTGCACCCTGTAAGAACGAGGGCCTGTGATTTGAGTTATTTCAGCAGGAATCCATGAAGGTTTACCCATAAGGTTCTTAGCATAAACAGAATCACCCACAGTGAACGTGCGAACTTTGCTAGTGGAATCTGGTGGTGCGTTGTGGGGGATGAAGGCGGTCAAGGGGAGACCTAAGTTTCCTACCCATCAACAACTCTGCTGGGGATAAGTTAGTTGATGGGTTAGGAGTGATGTGCTGAACACTAAGAAGTTTTTCAATTTTCTCAGTGATGTCCCCAGGACCCAATTGCTGAAGCTTTTCCTTGGTAAAACGTACCATGCGTTCAGCCTGGCCGTTAGCCGAAAGGTGCCCAGGGGCAGTGAGGGCATGTCTGATACCCAGTTGTGCTAGATAGGATTCAAAAAGGTTGGATGTAAATTGAGGGCCATTGTCAGAGACAAGAACATCAGGTAACCCGTGGGTTACAAAAAGCTTTTTAAACTGCTTGATGACAGCATCAGTTGTGGTGGATGCCATAGGGATGACCTCTAGCCATTTGGAATATGCATCTACTATAATAAGGAAGGTGTGCCCTCTGGTAGGGCCAGCAAAATCAATGTGAATCCTAGACCATGGGCCCCTAGGACATTCCCATTCCTGTGTGGGGGAGAGGTGGGGCAGGCCTGACTACCTGACAGTTGGGACAAGATGCAACCCAGTTTTCAACCATTTTGTCAATACCTGGCCACCATACATAACTCCTGGCCAATCCCTTCATCCTTACAATACCTGGATGACCCTCATGTAACATTTCCAAAACCTCTTTTTGCAGTTTTGCAGGAATAACCACCCTGTTACCCCACAAAATACATCCTCTTAATGCAGATAATTCAGTTTGCCTGGATTTAAAAGGTTGGGCAAGGTGAGGTAGATCTTGAAAAGGCCAACCTTTCTTAATCCAGCCTATAACAGGAGCCAATAAAGTGTCTTTGGCAGTCTCTCTGGCAATTTCAGCAGCGTGTACTGGAAGCTTGGCAACAGTTTCTAGGAAAAGGTGTGCCTCAAGTTCAACGTCCTCAGTGTGAAACGGAAGTGGGCAGCGACTCAAGGCATCAGCATGGCCAATGTCCTTGCCAGGCCTGTGAATCAGTTTGTATGAATAAGCTGCAAGAAATTCAGTCCACCTCAGCATTCTTGGTGACAGGATATTAGGTGTAGGTTTGTCTCCTGCCACAATGCCTAGTAAAGGTTTGTGATCTGTAACAATGGTGAATGACCTGCCATACAGATATTCATGAAATATCTTGACAGCTGCAACAACTGCCAATGCCTCTTTATCCAGTTGGCTATAATTCCTCTCTGCTTTGGTCAAGGTGCGAGAGTAAAATGCAATAGGGGCTTCTCTCCCACTGGGAAGTCTGTGGCTCAAACCCCCCCACTCCAAAAGGGGATGCATCACAAGTCAGGACAACAGGCAAGTTCTCAGAGAACTGTATCAGTACAGCATCAGATGTGATTAGTCTTTTAATACTGTTAAATGCTGATTGTTCCTTCCTCCCCCAGATCCAAACAGACTTCTTATCAAGTAATCTGTGCAAAGGTTCAGCAATGGTTGCCTTTTGAGGTAGAAACATGTGATAGAAGTTAATAAGTCCAAGGAAAGCTTGCAAATCTGTTTTGCATTTAGGTTTAGGGGCTTCTTTGATTGCTTTAACCTTGGCATCTGTAGGGTGGATGCCATGCTTGTCAATCATGTAGCCCAAGAACTCAACCTTGTCAGTTCTAAGAGTGCATTTTTCTTCCTTGACTTTTAACCCCGCTTTTTTGAATCTGGTAAAGACTTCTTTGAGTCTCTCTTGTAATTGAGTGTCATTTTCAGCAGAGATTAACACATCATCAAAGTAAGGCACTACCCCTGGCAGTCCTTGGAGCATCCTTTCCATAAGGCTTTGGAAGATGCCTGGTGCCACGCTTACTCCAAACTGTAACCTTTTACATTTGAAGGCACCTCTATGAGTCACAATGGTTTGGTCCTCTGCAGTGGCATCATCAACTGTTAGTTGTTGATATGCCTGGGCCAAGTCCAATTTGGCAAAGACTGTGCCCCTGCCAAGTGAATGTAACAGATGATGTACAACTGGAACTGGATATGCGCTCTGCTGCAGTGCATGGTTCAGTGTCCCCTTATAGTCTCCACAGATTCTTACTGACCCATCAGTCTTGACTGGTGTGACTATGGGTGTCTCCCATCTGGAGTGGTCAGTGGGCTCTAAAACTCCTTGAGCTATTAGTTTATCTAACTGTGCATCAATTTTTTCCTTTAATGCAAATGGGACCCTTCTGGGCTTTAAACAAATTGGGGGCACCTTGGGGTCTAAGCTGAAAGCAATAGGAGTCCCCATATACTTGCCCAGTCCTTCGCTGAAGACCTCTGGAAACTCAGGCTTCAATGACTCTTCCCAGTCAGAACTGCTCACGTGATGGATGCCAGTCACCTCGATGCCAAGTGGCTTGAACCACTCAAGTCCCAGCAAGCTTGGGCGATCCTTGTCCACGATGGTCAGGGGCAAACGTTTGGTGTGGCCTTTAAACTTCACGTTGAATTCTCTTGTTCCAACTACTGGAATCTTGTTCCCTTGGTAGTCTTTAAGAGTCAGTGCTTGCTTCTGGAAATGCTTCTTCTGAATGTTTGGGAGTAGCCTGTGAATAGTGTCCCATGACACCATAGATAAATAAGAGCCCGAGTCCACCTCCATTTGGCAAGGCCTTCCTTCAATGGATACCTTCACATGTACTTTTCTGCTTTTCAAGGGTGAAGAATGACCAATAGTGATTGTTTGATGAGTTTCATTCTTTCCATTTGCTTCTGTGTTGCGCACTCTTTTTTCAGAACGGAAGCAGATGGTATCAAGAAACTTGCATTCAGTGCAGGGGTGGCTCCCCCCACAACCTCTGCAGTAAAAATCTTGCCTCTTTCTTCCCAGGTCTTTCTTTAATTCTATAAATTCCTTCCTCCACCTCACTACAGTCTGACTCAGAATCTATTTGCTCGCAATGAGTTGTTGTGGACTTTTCCACATCAGGATGGCTTGAGGCCTTGTTAATTTTCTTCATGGCTGCTGCTGAGGACTTGGTGGCTTCTGCTGAGGAGGCCTCTTCTATGGCTTCCTTCAACGTGATCTTAGGTTTTAATAATAATTTGCTCTGAAGCACCTTGTCTTTGAGGCCTAGAACAAATCGATCGCGCATGGCCTCTTCCAAGTTGTTAAACTCGCATGCATCCCCAATGTCTCTTAAACTTGCCACGAAGTCGTTAACATTTTCGCTTTCCCCTTGATCCCAACGGTAAAACTCGTGTCTCTTAATGAGGCACGATACTTGTGGCGCTTAATGGGCTCTTAAAAGCTTTTCTAAATCAGGCCATTCCATTACCTTCACGTCTGCAGCTCCCGCCAATGCCTTCGCCATCTTGAAAACTGCCGGACCGCAGTGCGTGAGAAAGACCGCGCTCTTCCGCTTCTCAGAAATGTCGGCGAGATCGTTTCCCTCCAAATACATTTGAAAATGATCTGCGTATGAGTCCCAGTCTTCTGCCATCTGATTGAACGGGGCTGGGGGTGTTCAGCGCAGCCATCTCTCTCAGCTTGTTTTCCTCGTCGTCTTCTCTTCAGGAAGAATCCCACCTTTTTTGCCAGTGTTAAGTTTGCATGAAGAGTCAGATGCGGAGTGCTTCAGTGAAGAGTTTATTAGTGACTACAGCTCATAACAGACCCGATTTGGCTGGGCTGCGGCTGCTACTTATAGCCAGCAGCCGCAGTTGCCAGCCAATCAGAGTGCAGGATTTTCCCACACTTTTTAAACCAATCATTTCTGACATTTTACAAGAACAGTTCAAACTAAACCAATGACATTCAAACCTGCATACATAACAAAATACATGAAAATAAAGTATGGCATTATGCACAATTATGGTTGATAATATGATTTGTCTATTAAGACATCAGTATCTGATTCCAATTTCTGCTCTGAAAAGCAGGTACCAACAAACATTAAATCTTGTCGTACTAAGTAAGGAATGTCTTTATATCTTATGCCAGAAATTTCTTTTTCTTTTATTGAATTCCCATTTTTCCATAATATATTTAAACTTGCTTATATACAAATGCTAGTACTCTTCAATATCTTCATCAATGATTTAGATGAGGGGATAGATAGGCAACTCATCAAATTTGCAGACAACACCAACATGGCAGGAATAGCCAACACTTCTAAGATATAGAAAGATCTTGACAAACTTGAACATTGGGCCCTTTCTAACAAAATGAAATTTAATGATGAAAAAAGTAAGGTTCTACATTTAGGCAAGAATAACCAATTGCACAGGTATAGTATAGGTGGTATGTGGCTCGATAGTAGTAATTGTAAGAGGGATCTTGGAACCCTATTGGACAAACACTTAAATATGAGCCAGCAGTGTGCTGAAGCTGCCAAAAAGTCAATGCAGTTATAGACTGCATTAATAGAGGGATAGAATCAAGATCACATGAAGTGGTAATACCACTCTATAATGCGTTAGTAAGACCACATTGGAATACTGCATCCAGTTTTGGTTACTACAATGTAAAAAAGATGTTGAGACTCTAGAAAGAGTACAGAGAAGAGCAAAAAAGATGATTAGGAGACTGGATGCTAAAACATATGAAGAACTATTGCAGGTATTTGGATATGTCTAGTTCAGGGGTCTTCAAACTTGACAGCTTTAAGACTTGTGGACTTCAACTCCCAGAATTCCTCCTCCAGTCATGTTAGCTCAGGAATTCTGGAAGTTGAAGTCCATAAGTCTTAAACTTGCCAAGTTTGAAGACCCTTGATCTAGTTTAATGAAAAGAAGTAGGGTTGACATGATAGCAGTGTTCCAATTTCTCAGGGGTTGCCATAAAGAAGAGGGAGCCAATCTATTCTCCAAAGCAACTGAAGGCAGGACAAGAAGCAATGGATGGAAAGTAATCAAGGAAAGAAGCAACATAGAACTAAGGAGAAATTTCCTGACAATTAGAACAATTAATCAGTGGAACAACTTGCCTCCAGAAGTTGTGAGTGTTCCAACACTGAAAGGCTTTAAGAAAAGATTGGACAACCATTTGTCTGAAATGGTGTAAGGTTTCCTGCCTAAGCAGGGGGTTGGACTAGAAGACCTCCAAGGTTCCTTTCAACTTGGAGTTGTTGGTAGCTTGCACCTAAAATATAGTGGCACAAAAAAAATTGATTTCTGGACAACCTGTAAGGATCAATTTTCATGCCTTCATGGGCCTTAATATTAGGTCCCTTTTAAAACTATACCAAGAAGTTTGATTGTCCACTAGCAAGAAGAATAATCAGAACTGCAGTTCTGGCAGGAATCTAGCTTCAAACTGAAACAGAGGATAACTTTTTTAGCCACTGTTGCCATATGTTTTAATAGCTGTTAATAATATTCAAACTCCTGTTGAGAACATATTCCAGCTAATAAAAGATGTGCCCTCTTTAACAAGCCTGAATAAAATATAATAAAATGTTTTACTAGGCATATGATTGCCCTATCCAAAAAGTCCAGTAAGACAAGGTAATCTATTCTTTTTTAGTCCTTTCTGATGTTTCCCCTAATATTTTTTTATTATTATTATACCAGCTTGAAATCTGACCCAGTTCTGGATCTTGTTTAATAGAACATAGATGCTTTAAAATTATTAGCTCACAAAATGTCAAATTTTTAAGCAATAGAAATTCATAATGATAGAAACTTACTTTTTTTGGCCATTCGTCTTAACTAAAAAGATGCCACCAAGTCCCTTTAATGGAAAAGCTATTCCAAGGGAATGTGGCTATGAACAAAATGACAGCTGCAGTTGAAAATGAATGTTCAATCTGTTTCATCTTCTTGTGTCATACAAAACTGAGTTCCCCTGTTCCCCATTCCTCCCAGCTCCTTGTCTTTCTGTGGAATTTATTAGGTATATTGTTATGAGTCATTAGGTTCTAGAAACTAATGAAATCCTTCTCAGGATGCAAGATTTTCATTGATTAAGAACAGGGCTTTGTGGAAATTTTGCCCTCATGATGTTTAAATTGGAGCCTTGTAGGCAAACCATTGTCATTCTACCCATATATTAAGGGAGAAAGAAATCTAAGTAAGATTTGAAGGTCAGATTACTATACATTTATATCTATTTTATTGAACTGTCGGCTGATTCCTTCTCTTCATTTATTTGTATTAATAGGGATGGGTGCAAAGAGAGGATCAAAAAACTCAAAATGGCAGCCACAATTATGAAATTGAAACCCAACTTCCTTTCTGCATGTATCACCCTGCAGATATTCCTGCATGTTTAGTGTCTTATTAAGATGTTAAAATAGGAATATAAGAGCAACCCAAATGAACAGGCTTTCTTCAGCCTCATGCCTTCAGTTGTATTGGACAAAGAATCTATGATTTCTGTTTTCTGGGAATATGGAGTGATGGTTACACTAGATAAATGTGACAGGAGATGATGATTAGGTAATTGAATAGATAGCTCTCTAGATAAATCAAGCTAGCTAGCTATGATGGTCAATCTGATGAAAGTTCATTTCAGAAAATCTTACTCTGAACAATAGCTAAAGAATATGTAAATACAAATAACTTCACCTCAGGCTTCCATCCTGGGTCAGCAAAGTTATCTATCTGTCATCTCTCTCTCCCTCTTTCTCTATCCCCCTCTCCTCCCTCCCTCCCTCCTTCTCTCCCTCTCTCTCCCTCTCCCCTCTCCCTCTCCCTCACTCTTTATTTCCCCCCCTCTCTCTCTCCCTCTTCCCTCTCCTCTTTCTCAAATTCATATGTTGCCTATCTCACTGAAGTGATTCAAGGCAGCTTACAAACATTCAGTTAAAATGTACTACAGAACTTTAAAATAATATTTAGAGTTCTTAAATTTAAAATCCCATTAAAGTAAAATAACATTCAGTTAAAAATAAATAAAACAAATAGTTCAGTAATAGAGGACAGGCACGCTAATGGTTGCTGTAGTACATTAGGAAATATTATTGTGAATTGTATATCTTATGGCACTGGACAATGGTCATACCTTCATTCACCTCTAAAGCTTGCTGCATAGGGGATATTATTATAACTTTCCATGAAAAAAAATACACTCTAACTGAATATGCTTTAGAAAGCATCATCGGAACATGTGCTTAACAGATGAAGCTTGAAAAAAACAGCATTTTCCCTCCTTTGTTTTATTAACTGCCATGGACATTGCTGGAAACAGTTTTTCCTCTAGTTATTGCTAATAACTTTATCAGCTGACATGCACTTTCATCCACTATGGTAAATTTGATTGTCATATTTAAAGGCATTTTGATTCATTCACCCATTGATAGGAGGATTGTGTTCCCTTGTGGCATGTCATAGCAACAGTCCAGCTGTAACATCAAGCATTTTTACTTCTATTTTCCAAAGTAAAAAAAATATGGAAACAAAGCTAAACAACAAGCATTTAATAAGATTTTCTGCTAATAAAAACAAGAATGCTTGGAAGTTAGACATGGTTCAGTAACAGAAATTGCTACTGTCTGCAATTCTGCTTTCTGTTCAGAGCCTCTCATGTTGCTTTTTTCTCTGGCTCATGAATGTAAAAGAGTAACCAAGATTACTCTTTTGTTTTATCTTGTGGGGATTTAAATTCATTATCAGGATCCTGCAATAAATGCAACAGTGCATTTTCTACACATCCTAGCAATGCAACCTTGAATGCAAGTATCAGGTTAATGATAAACATCTTTATCAGCTAAAATCAACATTACTAATTGAGCAACTAATTAGAGTGCAAAGAAGAGCAAGAAAGTTGATTAGGGAACTGAAGGATAAACATACAATTATGTCCAGCTTAATGAAAAGAACGATTGGGGCTGACATGATAGCAGTGTTTCAATACCTAAGGGGCTGCCATAAAGAAGAGGGGCTCAACCTATTTCCAAAATACCTGAAGGCAGGACAAGAAGCAATGGATAGAAACTAACCAAGGAGAGAACCAACCTAGAACCGATATCAAATACCGATCGCCCTGTGCGTGCACACAGGCTGGGACTCCTCGGGATGCCATCCGCACGACAATGTCGGCTGGCGGTGCCCCGGGGAAGGGCCTATTCTATAGCGGCTCCCACCTTATGGAATCAACTACCCGTTGAGCTCCGGTTGGCTCCCGATCTCTCCTCTTTCTGGCACGATCTAAAAACCTGGTTATTTTTACAGGCTGGCCTGGACTGACCTCCTGGGGGGGAGGGGGGATTTTTAATTGGATTTTAATTGGGTTTTTATTATTATTTGGCTTGCTAGATTTAATTTCTTTTTAAACTATTTATTGTGTTATGTTTTATTTGTGAGCCACCCCGAGTCCTTTCAGAGAGTGGCGGCATACAAGTCAAATAAAAAAAAAACAAACTAAGGAGAAATTTGACAGAATAATTAATCAGTAGAACAACCGGCCTCCAGAAGTTGTGAGTGCTCAAACACTGGAGCTTTTTAGGAAGAGATTCAACAACCATTTGTCTGAAATAGGGTTTCCTGGCTGAGGAACTCTGGGAGTTGAAGTCCACAAGTCTTAAAGTTGCCAAGGTTGGAGACCCCTGGACTAGAAGACCTCCAAGGTCCCATCCAACACTTTTTTTTCCTGTTCTGTTAACAATGTTGTAATTTAAATGTTCTTTATTAAAATATCAAAATATATCTTTCAGAAATTTAAAGTTGTCACTGCAATACACAACAATTGTCATTAACAAAGAAGCTTGTCTTCAATGAACCCTTGATTTGGCATGAAGATGTTCCATTTGCCATTTACAAAAGACCTGTCTGCACAGCTTTATTCCTCTGTTCCATCATCCCCTGACTGATAAAGCAGCCTGAAGATGGCTTTAGGCTCTTGGGGTGGGAATTGTATTTTCCACATTATGGTGACCCAAGACATTCCATACAGATAATGTGAAGTACATGAAGGCAGCTTGACATGACATGGTCATTCTAGCACAACCTGTTATATGATTACTGTTTTGAGTAAATGCATGATATAGAAAGAGGAATCTTTCCTAGCTCCAGATTGGGAGGAAAACATAGCAAAATCTTTCTCTATGTAGTGAAAGAAAACACACATTCCTACTTCATGCTGATTGTATGAACATTCTGAGCGTAAACAGTTTTAAGAAAATATTTCTTATTTTCCCTATCTCTTTCGCATGCATTTTTTATCACATTTCACCTGAGCAGTGGAAACAATCACCTCCATTATATTATACTAAGTTTTAAATGAGTGAATAGAAACGTCAACTATGTGCTTTCAGTGTGTTTTCAAACCACTTTGGAGAGATTCAAAGGTAATTTGGAGATTCAGAGGACAATCTAATGTTTTTTAACTTTTTCAGTCTCAAAACATTGTGTGCAGGTTCCTCCCCACAAATAAACAGGATTGAGGTGCAACTGGTTTTCAAACACTTTACAAAGGGTTAGGCAGTGAGTTTTATAACCTCTGCAAACCCTACATAGACTTTTGGAACAAATCTACTTTGCTGTTTGTAACTCCCTCTAGATTAGCTTCAAGGGAGGGAAGCAGAAGGAGCAAAAAAAAAAAAGGTAAAGGGGTCCCTGCAGATTTACCTCTGCTAGTCATTGCCAACTGTGGGCAATGGTGCTCATCTCCATTTCAAAGCCATTGAGCCAGTGCTGTCCAATGCGATTTCCATGGTTATGTGGCCAGCATGACATCACAGAGCACTGTTACCTTCCCATCAAAGTGGTACCTATTTATCTACTCCCATTTGCATGCTTTCAAACTGCTAGGTTGGCAGGAGCTGGGGCAAGGATGGGAGCTCAGCCCATCACATGGCACTCAGGTCTTGAACCTGGCCTGCTGGTTTTCCAGCTGACAAACCCAGCATTTTAACCACTGAGTCACCACAGAGAAACCAAGGGTTGGGTAAATTTTCCCTGGGCAATAGCAAAAAAGAGATTTTACATTCTTAGAAAGAAATGCATACCAAATCTAAAAGTTTGGTTTAATGAAATACCAGTCAGCTCTCAAACTTTAAGATAGCCTTGTAGTGATGAAGAAGCAGGAGTGAACAACTTGATTTCATATAGTTAAGTTTTAACTTGCTGTATAATAAATGAATAGGGTAATTATACTGCTATTATTCTGAAGAGAAGTAGTGTTTTTCATTCACTTTCTCCTTTTTCTTGGATTTCCCTATCTAGTTTTATTACCTAGATTTGGGATAATAGTTCAAATGAAATGATATTTATATGTAGTTGTCACGATCATCTTTATTATTATCTATATCGGTTTAACCATTAATTTAAAACAGACAGACTCAGATTAAGTCATCTCCTCTTTTGGTTTACCTTTTGCTGAGCACCTCCCTTCCCCCAGCTTCACTACACTTTCTTTTTATTCTTCCTTACTCTTTGTTTCTTTGATCAATATGTGGGTCCAGTCTATGGGCAGCAGTTCTTTCAGTCATCCTTTCCATTGTCACATCCTTCTTCCATCCACCCCACTCTCTTATCCCAAATGTTAAAAAGAATATTCTCAGTTTTTTGTTACTCATTATATTCTCAGTTTTCTGTTACTCATCTTTCTCTATCATGCTCTAAGAGAGAGAGAACTCTCTCTTAGAGAGACAACTTTGAATGGCTTAATGAAATGAAGCTTGCTGAAGAAATTGTGTTGTGGATTTCAGTCTGTTTTTCAGTTTGGGCTATATTTCTGGCCAAGTGTTCTGTGTAATGGATTCCACTGCTTCTCTACTTCTCCCACCATGTAGAAAAGTCACTTTGAGTATCAGTAGTTTCAACTGATAGACCTTATCCATGGGTCTTCTTCCTTGGTGCCCTCATATACTTTACATTTTATGGCCAGCACATTCAGTGATGGACCTGTGGGGGGAAAATAAAGGAAAAACAATGTAATTGATGAATGAAGACAAATACATGTGTCTCAGGATAACATTGGAAGATTCAATCTGGGTTGGTCACTGGGACCAGAGGTTTACTCTTCTGAACTTTCAGACTTGTGCTGAAGCCCATCCTCAGAGAACTTCTCTCTACTCTTCTTCTTCTATCAACACATCAATCAACCAGTAGGAATCAACCGCTATATAAATACGATTCACAGACTAGCCTAAAGCACATATTCCAGTAGAGAGAAGTTTCCTGAGGGTAGGTTCCAGCACAAGTCTGAAAGCTTAGAAAAGTAAACCTTTGGTCTTGGTGACCAACCAGATTGGATCTTGCAACCTAATTAATCCCTTTCTTTAAGTCACTTGAGATAAAAACAGAAATGAACAAATATTTCATATCTTTTTTTTAAAAAGAGAGAGAGAAGAAAGGTTTACTGTTTCAGCAGGTCTGTCGCTGAACTAATTTTTTTTTAAATGACCGGCTTTCATCAATGAACCTATAAAATAAAAAAGATTTCACAAATCTTCAGAAAGAAGCAGGCATTCCAGCAGTCCAGAATGAAATGGACATGAAGGACCATGACAAATGACTATAGGGCAGAGGCAGAACTCCTACCACAATTCACAGTACAGCAGGCAATGAGAATGGAGCCATTTGAAATAATTAGAGCAACTAAAGCTGGCAGACTATGGGTTGAGCCTGCAGAAGTTCAAATTATTGGTTTTGATATGGAACAAAAACTGGAAAACTGATGACAGTTGCTTTTGCAGTGGGCTGATGATGGCGCTGCATTCTCATATCAGAAAATAGTGGGCTTTCCTTGTACGAAGGCAAGCAGGATATGTGAGTGAGCTCTGAGTATTCTCTACATGTGCTCTGAGCCAGTGTGCTTCAACTTAGGCTATTGCCTAAGTTGGTGTCAAACTCGCAGGCCAGATGCATCACACACCAGCCACACCCATTCCTGGTTTAAAGAAGAGGGGGAAAATCGCAATACATCACATGACAGCAACGTGATGCTGCGAGTTTGACACCTCTAGGCTATTGCATATGCAATCCAGGGCTAATTTTATCTCATGTTATAGACACATATACTGTAACTTTCAGACTTTATTTTTAAAAATAGATGAACAAGCATCTGCACCGGCAAGGTTAATTCCCAACAGAGACTAACGTTTTCAGTGAGGCGTGTTAACAAGACTGCTGGCCCAGAAAAGCAAGTGCCTAGTGGGTGATAGAGTCTTTGATATTTAGTAACAGCTTAATTTTTAAGTGGTTTATGAATTTTATTTTACAGTTAGGTTAAAGACTTCTGCTTTATTGATTTAGCAAAGCTGGTTTGTAGCCCTTTGCTGTCAATTAGAGTGGTCCTTTCCTAATCTATAATACCTTAAAAATATTTCAGGTTTTTTTTTACTGCAATGAAAACTTTGAAGTACACTGCTGAGAGTGTGCAAGATTCATCTCTAAAAAGAATACCACTGCTGCTATTTGCATCCCATTTTGCTCAAAAATGAAAGCTAAAGACATTTTTTAATACTTCCCCATTAGAGCCAATGGTCTTTTTTTTTAATCGAATTCAAGTTTGCATCTTCAATGAGATCCATTTATATCTTGGTATAAAGCTTTGGGCTCTTGAATCTCCAATTTTGATCAAGTCATGCTACTTTTAAATCTTCAATCTCAAAATTCAGTCAGACTTCGAATGATTTGCAGAGAATTATAGTGTTAAAATATTGGACCAATCCTGAGGAGATCCAAACTCAGAACTACCCACAGGGTAACCTATAGCATAACTTATTCTGAGGATAAAATGTAAAGTTTCAGAATCATGTATCAGCCTTGAGGAATGCTCATCCATCCATCTATCTATCTATCTATCTATCTATCTATCTATCTATCCATCTATCTCTCTCTGTCTATCATCATCTATAAAATTTATTGGCCACCCATCTTACCACAGAGTAACTCTGGGCAGCTAACAATCATAAAATCAATCAATCAATCAATCAATCTATCTATCTATCTATCTATCTATCTACCTATCATCTATCTAATTAACTAACCATAACTCAGTTAAAACCAACCATTAAAATGCTGTTATCTTCCCACTGAAGTGGTTCCAGAGATAGTATTCAGCAGGAGGCTCTGAGTTTGATCCTAGGTAGAGGCTAATATTTGGAATAGATTCTCCTGCTTGAGCAGAGAGTTGGACTAGATGACCTCCAAGGTCCCTTCCAACTCTGTTATTCTATGAAAAGGTTCTGACCAGTTCTGGAGAATCGGTAGCAGAAATTTTGAGTAGTTCAGAGAACCAGCAAATGACTGGCCCCACCCCCATCTATTCTCTGCTTCCCAAGTCCCAGCTGATTGTCTGGGACTTCATTTATTGCCCTGCATAGGAGAATGGAGCTGGAAAGCAGGTTAGTGGGTGGGGAAGGAATGGGGATTTTGCAGTAACCTTCCCTTGGAGTGGGGTGGGAATGAAGATTACAGTATCCTTCCCCATCCATACCCACTAAGCCACGCCCACAAAACAGGTAGTAAAAAAATTTGAATCCCACCACTGAGTGGCTCCTATTTATCAGCTTTTGATCTGCTTTCAATCTGCTAGGAGGAGCTGAGGCAAGGACAGGAGCTTGCCCTGTCTCATGGTGCTTGGGTCTCAAACCTGAGCTGTCAGTTTTCCAGCTGACAAGCTCAGCTTCTTAGCCTCTGAGCCATCATGCCCCTGATCTATAAATATATTTAATATATAAATAGAAACAATAAGATGAGGAATTTCAGTCATCTATTTGGCTGGCTGTAGAAAAGAGATGAAGGACACAGAAATGATTAAAAAAACCAAACCTTCATGATGCTGTAATGTAGACCCTGTTAACTGAAGAAGAAAAAGAAAAGAGGGCTTTCTTATGAGAATGGATAGTCATTTAACATGTAGGAAGGAGGCAATAAGGAGCAAAAGAGAATGAAACATATAAGAGGCAGTTGATAAAGGAACTCATATGCTACCATCATCTACAACACACTTCATTCATGTGAAAGAATGAAAACTCTCTAACTGGTAAGTTTTTTAAAAAAACAAACAGTTAAAAACATAAAATTGGTATTAAAATTATTTAGATTTTGGTCCCATTTTATTACAAGGGTTCAAGTCACCAGTCATGCATAATTGATGCTCACCCTTTATACAAAGAACCAAACAAAAGAAAAACAGAACTTAATTGGTAGGTAGAGTGGGAAATAGTTTCATATGCTCCCTTAATGCTGCCCCAATCTGCAATTTCCATCACGGTGAAGGTCTAATATTTCAATTCTTGCCAGGGTAGCCTGCTTCAATTTTCTCAGATTTCTGCCATCCATATTGTAGAGCCATTTTTAAACAGGACCAATTTTTACCAAGGACCAATGCCTGTTTGAAAACATCTAAACTAGGCCTCTGTGGGTTCTTCCACATCTGGGTGGATGCAAGTGGTGGACATGAGTGGTGTAGAAGGAAGCAGGTTTTCTTTGGCACAAGTGTAAACACCTAAGTACAGGTACTGAGGATCTAAGGCAGGGGTATCAAACTCACGTCATCACGGTGGCATCATGTGACGTATCGGACTTTTTTCCCCTTTACTAAACCAGGTGTGGGAGTGGCCGGTGCATGACACATCCAACCCGTGGGCCAGGAGTTTGACAGCCCTTATCTAAGGTATAATCAATACTTCCCATGTAAATATACACATGAGCTTGTTTGATTTTTCCCACTAAGAAACCATGCTGGGAATGTTATTAAAAATGAGCACAGTTTTGGCTTATTTTGCTACTAACGAAAGAATTGCTGTAAGCTTTCCACTCTGTTTCATACTTTCTACTAACTACGCAAGTAAAGGGATGATCAAATTCTAGCCGACATTTGCCAAGTAACTGCCGAAAATATATACTTTGAAGTTGATAGAACACACACACAACACACACCCCGCAAGTTGCCAGTGTGAGCTAAATGGAAGTACGCAAACAGTCTCAGTAGGAACTGATGTCAGCTACTTGTATGTGATCAAGAAATGGAATATAGTAATCAGCCAGCTTTTCTTTGAAGGAACAGAAACACACAGAGGAGGAGGGCAATTCCGACTGGAGGGTGATTTACTTGTAAATGATGTGAGCTAGGGAACACATTCAAAGACAGTTTCAGTCATCATCCTAGTGGGTCAGAGGGCTGAAAGATTAATCATCAAAGAACAATGATGGCCTTTCCTATTTGTTCAGGATTTCATGTCATGCTAGTATGTTGCTTTTATCTTCTTCTATTATATATAGGAGAGGTACATCAGGAAGCTTGGCACATAGAGCTATTTAGAGGTGGGGGATAAATAAATAAAAAATCCCCAATACCAGAAAAAAATATTCATCATTTCATGTTTATTTTATCCACCAGCTCTGCCTCTAATGCTCTAATAAATTAAATTCTATTAGAAATGGTGTTCAGCTTTCATTTCTCTGAGGAGTGCCTCTAATCCAATTTGCATTGCTGGGGCATTTGCATAATATTTGTACTGCAATAAGTTTTTACTTTCCCAAAAATATAAATTATATTAGCTTTAGCACTGAAAATGGAGGTTCTGTTGTTTCTGGACTTTCTGAATCTTTCAATATTAAACTAGCAACTATAGAAAGTATTTCAGATTAAATTATCATATCCACAGGGAAGCGAATTCATTTTTTCCAGTCTCTGCTTCACACATATGTGTGTTCATATATGTACACCAGAAGTGGTATTCAGCAATTTCTGACCAGTTCTGGAGAAGCCCTAGCAGAAATTTTGAGTAGTTCAGAGAACCAGCAAATATCATCTCTGACTGGCCCCGCCCCCATCTATTCTCTGCCTCCCAAGTCCCAGCTGATCAACTGGATCTTCTTTTGTTGCCCTGTACAGGAGAACGGAGCTGGAAAGCAGGTTAGTGGGGTGGGGAGGGAATGGAGATTTTACAGTATCCTTCCCCTGCCACACCCACCAAGTCACGCCCACAGAACCAGTAGTAAAAATGTTAGAAACCTACCACTGATGCACATGTACACATGCTTAAGGTGATATTCATGATTCTGTAATTATAGTAGTGGTGTAGTAGTAGTAGTGAATATGAGCATTAGGTAATTTGACAATTTTAATATTCTTTTAATAATTACAACTGCAGCCATTAATCATAACCTTGTTTCTTAGCGGTCTGGCCATGTGGGTGTAAAAAAAAGGATTACGATGTTGATTGAGAACTGCTTCAATATAAGAGTTAGATTAAATGACCTCTGCAAATACCTGTTTTATAAGGGTAACATGATAAACGTGCCCCATTTTATTATACAATTTAGATGTTTTAATCATAAGCCATGAAATCTTTATTTTCTATTTTACAGAAATATATATTTTAAAAAAGCTAATATCAAACTGGATCACTACATTCATGCAATGTTTCTACCACTTCTAGAAAACCAGTTTCATTCCTGTTCATACATCAGGTCCAATACAGGTAGTCCTAGACTTATGACCACCACTCAGCCCAGAATTTATGTTGCTAAGTGAGAAATTTGTTAAGTGAGTTTTGCCCCATTGTACAAATTTTCTCACCACATTTGTTAAGTGAATCACTACTGTTGTTAAATAAGTAATACGGTTGTTATGTGAATTTAGCTTCCCCATTGGCTTTGCCTGTCAGAATACCACAAAAGGGGATGTCAGGACCTCTGACTCACTGCAACCATCATAAATATGAGCCAGTTGTATTCAGACGATATTATAATCAACAAAAATTCTGGAATGTGCAGAGATGGATAGGCTGACCCTGGAAATTAAAGGAAGGGAAGATTTGGACTATTTCATAACATGGGAACTATTCTATGGATGATTGAATGACAGATAGTGAGGTTGGAGAAGTGGATTTGGGTGAAATGTGGTTTATAGGAGAAAAAAACAGATGAGTAAATATTTCTGATGGTTATATAATCAATAATATATATATGTTAATACATGTTATATGATTGATGTTATATTTGTGTGTATATATATATATATATATATATATATATATATATATATATAGGTCTTGGTGTATTCGGGTCTTGTCCCGTGTATGATTGAGAATACCTTGGCAACGTTTCGACGAAATCTCATCCGTCATCTTCAGGCCTCCCCAAGATACACAAAGAAGGAACACCACTCAGACCCATAGTCAGCTCCATAGGCTCACCTCTACAGAACCTTGCCAAATTTCTCGCCAAACAACTCCAGCCCTACACAGAATCCATCACCTCACATGTACAAAATTCTTTCCACTTCATAGAAACAATAAAGAAACAAAACCTACAACCCAGTGACCTACTTGTGAGCTTCGATGTCATATCCTCTTCACTCAAGTACCTATTAAAGAAGCCTTGACAGCTATCCAAAACAAATACAACCCCTAAGCACATCCTAGATCTGACCAACCATTGCCTTTCCAACACGTACTTCATCCACAATGGACAAAGATATAAACAGATAGAAGGAGCACCTATGGGATCACCCCTCTCACCCGTCATAGCTAACCTATACATGGAACATTTTGAAACCAATGCTCTAGACAAATCCGAATACAAACCCAAACTCTGGCTTAGATATGTAGATGACACTTTCGTAATTTGGCCACACGGGAAAGAAAAACTGGACAACTTCCTCACACATCTCAACAGCCTACACCCCAAAATACAATTTACCATGGAAACAGAAACCAACAATCAACTTCCGTTCCTGGATGTCCTAATTTACAAAAAACCCAACGGCTCCCTAGGACACACCATCTACCAGAAAAAGACACAGAAACACCACTACATCAAAGGCACCACAGATAAAATCAGCAAAATTCTCCACAAACACAATATCAGGACAGCCTTTGGCACTGATCAAAAAATAGCCAACATCTTAAGAAACCCCAAAGACAAGATCCAGCTAGAAAACCAAGGAGTTTATAAAATACCATGCAAAATTTGCCCAGCCACATACATTGGACAAACCAACAGGAGAATAAATGCACGCATCATGAGAACACAAGCATGTCAGAAAAGAAGAAAAACTTCCTCCTTTTCCAGCACCTTAAAGCCACAGGACATGAAATTGATTTTGAGGGATCAAACTTATCTCAATACTGAACACTTCAACAAGAGAATAATTAGGAAGCCATCGAAATAGAGAAACACCCCATAACATGAATAAGCGGGATGATACTTCCGCCTACCAGACATCTGGAAACTAGCCCTAATCAACAAGCAGTCCCAGCCACAAAACCAACACGGACCCAAAATAACACATGATGCCACCACCAATCTCCTTCACCAGACTCAAACCCAAGCCCATACAGATGAAAGGCAACCACCATCCAGAAACCAGACCATGGCTGCAACACCAGCTGCTACACCCCCTCCAACCCCCAAACTAAGCAAACTGACACGCTATAAACACATAGCCAGACCTCAAACTCGGCCAAACCAAGGCCCAGAATGCCACATCACAGCCTTCCACCCAGGATACTACATCACAGAACTCAGGAGATCACAACACAAAACATCAGGAGGTTGCAGCACAGACAACCCAGGAGATTGCAGCACCACACCCAGGACATCACAACAATAGAACTCAGAAGGTCATCACACAGCCCATTACCCAGGTCGTTACAACACAAAAGGCTGAGAGACACACAGCCAGCACCTCAGCCACACAGGGTCTCAGGAAAAAGCCATCCAATCTGCATACATCAACTCCACAAACCAATCAAAAGTAACAACACATCCAACTCTAGAGTTTAAAAGGGAAAAACAGCCACGATCACACACTTCTCCCAGGAGAGCGAAGCTGAAGACACCAGCCTGAAGATGGGATGAGATTCGTCAACGTTGCCAAGGTATTCTCAATCTTACGGGACAAGACCCGAATACACCAAGACCTACATACTGCCATGAAATCTATATAAAATAATATATAATATATATATATATATATATATATATATATATATATATATATATATATATATATATATGTAA